>JASTWP010002371.1:0-43990 GCA_030770255.1 Temnothorax ravouxi
CAGTAAAATATAGTATCTATTATTATTATTATTATTATTATTAATACATCACTAGTAATAAATAGCAATTATAATTTATATTTATAAGGAGAAATATATATATATATATATTGAAATAATTCTCGTTATAATAACGATAAGATAGAAAATAGTTATTTATTCTTTTCAATTTTCTATTTCGTAAAATATCGGTGCTCGAACGAAATTTGATTATCGAGCTGGTAATTAAGTTCTATTGAAGTGAAATTGACCGGAAATGTTGCACATCGAGAATTAATTTAATCCATCAGCTGAGCTTGATCTACTCTTGATTTAAAATCATCATATTGAATCGATAACGAACGGTTCGTTGTTCACGACAAACTTCACAAGAAATTGTATAATCTTACCACAAGAACGCTAATTGCCGTTTAGTACAAGAAAATTCCAGATTTCATTTAATAGCCGTGGTCATTGAAATTGTGAGCACTGGCGAGTGAAAGAGTGTATAAAATCTCAAAAGATTAATTTTTCTCTCTAATCAAATTAGACGACGATGATTTATTTAATTTCAAATTAAAAATGTGATTTAAGAAAATAAATTGAAATTTGTCTCTATTCTCTTTTCTTTTTTTCTATTCATTGAGAACCGAGTGAGCCTTTACGTTCTTATTTTAAAATAATAATTTATCAACGTTAAGGAACGTTTTCGATATATATTCCGAGAATTAACGAAAATTATCTTCTGCAGGTGGAAATGGCGATGTCGAGGATTCGGATACCGACGTGCAGGACTACAGCACGGACGAGGACTACAACGATGTTTTTGACTCGACCACTAACGGGTGAGCCTTGTATAGCCCGGAACCCCTATCGCCTTATCGTCTTATCGCAGGATTAAATACGAAACACATATCCGTCTAACTATCGCCGCGCTTAATTAGCAATTAAAATTGCTATTGATCGCGTCTATCCGCGATGACCGAAGACTTCCTCCCTATACGTCCGGGCGAAATTACCGAGACAGGCAAGAAACCGACCGCGCGGAGAACCCTCTTTAATTGCGTTACGCTTTTACACATACACTCTCTCGTTCTTCTCCTGTTTTTTTTGTGGGAATTCCTCATTACTAAAACGGGAAGACAAGATAAGAATACTTCATTGACCGCCGAACCGCGTCAAAGTATGAGATAATCTTGACGCTCGAAAGAAACGCAAAAACTTTGATATCTCTGCTATCAATATTAACATATTTTATGTACATGAATTTGATTAATTAATTATCATATATTTATTAGTTATGCTTATTATTTTATTTATTATTATAGGTAATAATAATATTTATTTTGAATTTAGATAAGGAAAGTCAAAATTTTTGGACAGTTCCGAAATCGGTCGATCGGGCATCAAAAGCTTACATAGCGGCAGGTATGACAATCGCGGCGCGCGCAAAAAAGAGATAATTAAATAAGAGAGACGAAGGATATTTCAGAGATTCGTTTCTGCTGTATGACGGCAAACTGAGACAGGGACAAGGGGGAGAGGAACCCCGCGGGGCTTAATAAGGAAGCGACTTGATTGGTTCGATTCGAAAGCTAATAATGCTACTTCCCCGTTAGGAACCCTGTTTGGAACTGCAAAGGCTGCCGCGCGATTAAATTTGAATTCTCTGTCCCCCTATCTAATACAAGTAAGCTAATTTGCGAAGGACGCGTCGATAGAGCCAATCGAAATTCCGCAGTTCAAATTTCATATCCGCGTTTTTCCCCGGGCGAACATTGCAGCGACTGGCGAAGCAGGTTTCCGACAGGCTTCTCCGTGCGCGCGGTATGAGTTTTACAGCGGAATGAAAATATATTTGAAAATTCCCATCTCTCGGGAATGTCTCTTATTCGCGCGCCCGAGATCTCGAAGAGAAAAGTCGCGCAATTTCCGCGCCGTGCGTTGCGACTTCGCGCCGATTGCGATTTTCTCCCCGTGAGAAGTCGATATCGACGTCTTGTCTGGTCTTGTCACAATAAATCAGTTTTGTCGTTACGCTGGAAAATTTAATATCGAAATCAACGTCGAGCAGAGAGAAAAAGACTTTCAAATTCAAGTATAGGTATACTTTAAACGTCATTCGGTGGTTTCGGGCCATCTGTGCGGTACTAAAGATTCTAATATATTTTGTTCTATTTTAATTTCCTGTCAACATTTCTTCTTTTAAAAGTCTTTTACCTTATCAAATATAAAACCTCACGATTTATATACAGAGATTTTTCTGCAATTTTCTCTTCTCAAAAATTGGACATCTTGTCGTAATAAATCAGTTTTGTGTCGGTCAGAAAATTGAATATCGAAATCGACATCGCAGGCGAAGGAAAGTCTACATACGTTTTTTCTTATAATTAAAAAGCATCGATCATTTTTAAGTTATAAGGGATTGTGTGAAAGGGATCTTTTACTGTTAATTAAATTAATGTAACGCAATTAAATAATACTCTATATAGTATAATGATCTAAGAAAATTAATGTTCTTAGATAAGCTTTTCTCTCTCTCTCTCTCTCTCTCTCTCTCTCTCTCTCTCTCTCTCTCTCTCTCTCTCTCTCTCTCTCTCTCTCTCTCTCTCTCTCTCTCTCTCTCTCTCTCTCTCTCTCTCTCTCTCTCTCTCTCTCTCTCTCTCTCTCTCTCTCTCTCTCTCTCTCTCTCTCTCTCTCTCTCAACAGTATTTCCCGCACGCAAGAGTGACACGCGAATCGATATTACGGAGCACAGATTTATCGTGGTATATATTTCGACACGATAATACACTCGTCGTTATTGAAATTACATGCCATAAAACGCGCGTACGACACCTTGCTTCCAAGACAGCGTATATATCTATATATGGCCGTTTCGTAAAATTTATATCTTCCTTTCGCGTAGTCGTACTCGAGGAAAATATATTTCGAGGATCTATATACAGCTATATATAATCTCTTAATGCTGCAGAATTTTCACTTATTTCGCGCCGATGTCCATGAATTATTATCGCGAAAAAAATACTTTTTATAAAATACGAGCGACTCAAATAAAAATAATGCAAAAACCGCGCAACAATCGTGACACATAATAATGGGGAAAAAAACATTAGCCAATTAACGTAAAATGTACCTACTGAAAAGAACATTGCAGTTTTGTTGAAGTACCTAAAAATTTAGCTAAATACGTCATCGTGCTTCAGTGTTCTACATAATTATTTCGAGATGGTGCAACAAAATTATTTTCAGATCTGTATCTATTGCTTTTATAGATATCTCAGCAAAATTGTTCTTTCCGTGTAAATAAATAAATTACTATTATTTAAATATATTATAAATCGTAAATATATATTTTTGATTGTTTTGTGTTTACCAAATTTACGCATTTGGTGCCAAGTCGCATTTGATGATATACAATGCGAAATTAGACGGCGCGCGATATAATTTTGTGTTAAATAAGGTTTGGCTAGGTAAAATTGTGATAATCATTACGGCCATCTATGACGATCAATTTTAATCGCATCAACCCGAGGCTCTACTCAAGTTTACTGTCACACAACTTTGGCTTTACACCGTACCCCGAAATATCACGTTTACGCGTTAGTACGAGAGAGGCATTAGTTTACATCATTACATCACGACATAATGACACGGTAATGGGTTGGCCGCGATTGAAATTACGCGTCCTAGTCGATCGTGGTGACATATTATGGTGATACCGATAGGGGACGCCAGCCGGGACCATATACTTGCGTGCGTGCACGCCTTTGTGTATGCGTATGCCTGTATACAATATCAGCATGCACTTCTCCAATGCGATCACTATACATTATTCCACCCTAAATCCTAAATGCGGCATAGCTCCATTAATATTGATGCCCGGTTGGCTATGTGGGCTTCTGCGAGTAGCCACATCTCTATACGGGATGTTGAACAAGAATGATCTCCATCTTGGAAAAGCCTTTATAATCTTACGATTACGCTGCAGTCGCTTGAGAAAAAATCTAATCCGATCAAGTTGAATTAGAATATATAAAGTTAGAAACACCGATATATAATATACTTTGAGAAAATTTAACTCGTTCTGAAAATTACATATGTGTGTGTGTGTGTGTGTGTTTGAGCATAAATGTGAAAGTAAACATAAATATAAATACTGATACACATACATAAACAAAATAAATTGTGCGAAGGAAACCAAGTGTTAATCAAATCGTCTATTAACGATTATTCGTACACGATTCGTGGCGAAAGCTTGTATAGCCGCAGTATCACCAATAATAATCATTGGCACGATATTGTTTACCTCTAATTTGGGTATAAATGTTACGGCGTGTATATTGCTCTCCAATGAACATTGAGTACGCTAGCGTTGCGACAACATGTTACGGGTCTGAAAATGACGGCGGCGTTCGATACTACTCTGCCTGCAGTTTCCAATCATGCCGTAATAGAAACCATTATTTATATCATTATAATAACAAATACGTGATATGTGATAAAGATATAACCGACATAAATTGCTCAATGATTGTCCTTTATAAAAATATTACATATCAAGCGAAACACGATATACGAGAGGAAATTACGAAATAAACTCCAATGGATCATATTCCCACTGCACGTTAAACGTTAAATATATCTGTCCTGTTCTGAGTTTTATTTCTAACATAAAAATTATATTAAACGGCTATATTTAATGCGAAATTTTCTGTTAATAATATAATTCTCTAAATATTGAAGAAACACGCCAATAAATAACGTGGATTGTCATGCTTTATTTAAAACAAAAATGTTTCAACGAAATTATGTTCTTGTTATAAACATATTAGAGAAAATTTTCAAAAATATATTCAATGGAAACAAATTGATAAGAAAATTATGAAAACGATATAAAGAATCATAAAATTTTTAAATATTTGAATGAGAGTGCGCTCAATCCATTACGACTTTCCACTCTACAATTTGTACGTTTCCTTCCCGCATTAACTTTAACTTTCCAAGCAGGCGAGCGGGAAACAAGCTCCGCCACTTAAAACGTTGTCTCCGACATTGGGGTGCGGGACTAGCTCGTTGTTGAGCGGTCGGAGGGGAAAGGGTGAGTTAAACGTTGCATTATTTATAGAAACCCTGCACAACCTCCTAATCTCTGTCTGAGAAGGTCTTCTGTCTACTTGAAATGGCCAACGAAGAAAGTGACGTAATGTCGTCGGTGCGACGAAGTGTTAACGCCTCCTCGACGCGTTTTCCCTACAAATTTTCCACGTCTCTTCCGGAAATCTTAAAGATTATATCTTCCCTGGTAGAAATTTTGACTGGGCGCTTGCATGGCACTGACCAGCGTGCCACACTGCCATTTCAGGAGCTGGCATGGCACGCTGGTAAGCGCCATCCGCGAAACGTCACGTTTTGCCCGCTAGCGCCACAGATCTGACGTGGGTGCTGGCATGGCGCTGGCATGGCGCTAACATGGCAGCGGTATTATATGATATTCACCTGGCATAAAAAAAAATTTTTTTTTTTTCGAAATTTTATTACTATTTTATAACTAAATTTGTTTCTTAAGATGCAGTCTATGATTATAAATATTTTCTCGTATTTGAAAAAAACACTTACCTTGGTGGGATCGAACTCGGGACCTCTGGATCGTGAGTCAACTGCCTTACGTGGTCGGCTACTTCTTAATTTGATGTAAGTGTTATATATAGTCTACATATGTCATAATCAGCGCAAATATATAATTTTTCAAAAATCATCTTAAGAAACAAATTCAGTTTAAAAAGAGTAATAATTATTTAATATTGTTTTTATTTATATATTTTATTTATAAATTATTTATATAAATTTAATTTATTATTTATTATTTATTGCCGAATCAAATTATTTATTTATTATACCATTTATTTATTATTATTTATTATTGTTTATTATTTATTATTATTTATTATTTATTATTATTATTTATTATTATATATTTATTATCATTTATTGCCAGATAAATTAATAGAGCCCTGCCAGCCGAAGGACCCCGGCCGCGGCAGGTGAAAGATAAAACAATCCTCTGTCTCAATTTTAACATACATGCGTTAATAATTTCTAAAACAATTAAGAAGTTGATATAGAAGCCAAAGAGAAGAATCTCGACAGCACCTAATGTGGCGCAAGTGTGGATCGCATTAGAAACTCAGTCAAATCCAGACCTGCGCCCGTTCAATTTTATGTAAATGCCATATTAGGCGCGAACATGGCCCTGATATGGCTCTTTCCAGTCTTTAGGATAAGGCTGTGGCGTGGCAAACTTGCATGGCGCTGACAAGTGTCGTGGCGCTGGCAAGGCAATTTCTACCAGGGTTACTTTAATACCGTATTCCGCATCTCAATCCTGTGATATTTAATGAAACGTAAAATTTTTGTAATGTAACAAGGTTATTTAAAATGCAAAAAACAATTACTTTCTTCTCATGTATACCTACTTTTCATTTTCCCTTATAATTTTAATCTGCTTTTATTCTCAATTAGTAAAAACCGATTACTTAAAAAAAGATGGAAATTTATTTAGATTTGTCATTTTAATTGCATCTAACCACATATAAGAGCATCTTTTGCTTTCCATATGTTTAGTCTTTGCTATTTTTTTTCAAAATACGCAGATTTCCAAACTTGAAAGTTGAACGTAGAATCTGAAATTTATTATAGCAGAGTATATCGGTTATGAGATTTAATCGGTATATAGGTCCGCGCCGATGATTCGGTACGTGCTCATTCGACACACGAATGCACAACATATTCGTGCAATAATATCTTGCACACGAAACAAATATCATAACATACACTACGAGGGGTCGGACCGCGCAATTAGCAGAGTCGCATATGCTATTATATATTGCGAATACATGTCGTGAGTCGTGGGTGTTCTGTAAATCTCTTTGTCGATCTTTGCCGTCGCCGCCCTCCGCCGTAGGGTAGTGCAAACTGTATATTTACTCCGATATTAATTATTCCAGTCACGATCGATTAACGTTCGTGACTCGATTAATTGCAAATGCTTCTGTAATTAGATCTCGTCAAATAAAGCGTACGTGTTATCGTCTCATAAAAATTCCGGTACTTAAAATGATTCGGCATCGATAAATGATAATGATTCATATGAAATACACATTGATCATGACAATTATTATTAAAAATTCGACATTGAAAACAAGAGTAGCATATGTAGATAATCAACGCGTTATTAATGAAAGATATTTCAATCATATAATTTTCATGTTATTTCAATATAAGATGTATAATAATTTTATTTCTTTCTTAATGATTTTTATAGGATTAATGAAATTGGGTATCCTATAAAAATAATTTAGAATAAAATAAATTTATAATATTTGTACAAAAAGTTCTCTAGGCGATATAAGGTAAAAAAAAGTTTTTTTTTCACAGATATTTACTTCACAAAAATTCAACATGCAAATTATTGTGTCTCCAGCAAGCTTCATGAATAAATAATGTAAAGTTATTTGCAATAAATAACAATTTTTAAGCATATAAATCTCGCGTCTCATTTTGAAAGATAAAATTTTATTGTATTTAATACTTTATTGAATGATGTACCGTAATCTTTTGGATACATAAAGCTTCTAAAGATTTTAATCCTGCTCAGTTCACGGCCGTATGTATAATCTCCTAGAATTTTTCCGCGTTATATATGCGTATACAGCGAGACAATGCGACAAAAATGTCGTGATGGGCCGATAGATAAGAGGGTAGCGTCGCGTTTACGTACGTAAATGTATGCAGTTTTATGTATATATATATATATTGCGCGTCACGCCAAGTTAAGAATGCACGCGCGTGTCATCGCGTGCAGCGCGCCGAAAGTGGAAAGGGCACGTTTCGCATCAACCGACTGATAAACGCGGTGTCCGCTTCAAAATGCATAGAATTATACTTTACATGGCGAGTAGATAAAGCGCAGTCAACTGGCGCGTTGTGCAACGCCACAAGCGGTGTACGTATTTTCATCTTGCCCGCCGCTACACGCCGCTAATTTCATACGCGCCACCCGGCGTCGAAAACTGCGAGCCACGGTCGTGACATACGTCGCGTCGCTGTTGATTTTTATGCAATTTGCGCTCGTGCATTTATGCACACCGTGCTGCACCGACAAGTTCCCAGTTTTTGACGCACCCCAGAAATCAAATCTTTACACTGCAGTATTTAATTAGACATTCAGAAAAAAAATTTTTAGAGGACTTTCAAATTTACATTTGATACAAGATGATGTATAGAAAAAACATTAAGATCGTATTTAAAGTTGAAAGTTCCCTGATTTTATGAAAGAATTAACAATCCTGATATTCAGAATTTAAATATAATGAAATTTTTATTTTTTGAGTAAATTTTACTTCTACAGAATTGAAAGATGTTAAAGGACTATATATGCCGTGCATTGTGAAAACAAATATGCTAAAATTAATATTTTAATTAATAAGAGTGGCGCATATTCTTTTAGCGAAATATGTATATCATAGTAAAAAAAAATACAAAACAGACACAATATTTCATTAAATGTATGTTATTATATGTGTGCATTTTCAAACTCTCATTAGCGAGAATATTTTGTCCGTACATAGGTATATCATAATTTAAAATACCAATTTTTATATACACCTTGTGGCGATTATCTATTTCTCAGGCGCTCTGACAAATGTTTGCATATCCATATTTAGCCGCGACCGAGACGAGCTTCCTCTGGCAGGTCGTCGCGATGACTTACTGATCATAGGTTGATTTATATTCAATAACCAGCGGTAAACGCGGGCGGTTAGTTACCCCCTCCCCCCGTACCCACGTGCAATCACGTCCTGCCACGTGCAAACGTGGCTGATGGTACGTACACAGACGTTCCTCACGTCCGTGTATCTAAGGGCTCGCACACGCATTCGCGTATATGCACACGTACACACGTACATACTTCTTGCCGACTTGCACGCACACAGGCGGCAATGTAAACTTGATGATTGGCCCTCTGCGGAAGGATAGGGTCACCCTAACCGCCCTGTTCCTCCGTTTGTGTTCCTTCGCATATCAGCCATCGCTCGAATTCGCCTCGCAGCGAGAACAGTCACCGACCAAGCAAAATTTAATGGAGGGCTGTTTATGAATGCATAGGGATCTTTTTTTAAAGCTAGCTATTTGCAGTAAAAATGCAAATTGGATTAACATGGTACAACAAAGTTCTATGGCGCTATAATAATCGGTTGCAGATTTATTTAAAAAAATAGAGAATTAAGGTTAGAAACGTGTAATATTCATTCGAATGAATAGAGAAATCTTGACAATTCCATTGAATTATCGCTCGTACATTATATACAATTATATGTACAATGCAATAGAAAATATATACGTTTTTTACACAATTAAAATACATAAAAACATTGCGATAAAGAAGAGTGTTCAAAAAAGTGCAGCCTTCCTGAGCAAAACTTTTATATATTTACTTATATTTATTTATTTATTTAAATATAATTGTTTAATATTAATTACGCAAAATTTTATTTGAACCAAATGTCTCGCACGGTACTTTGCATTATCACCGACTATCGGGATTCTGCCAAGCACATTTGAGTTTCTTTTTCCAATTTATCTCCATTTTTTCGTGCCAAGCAGCAACAATATCAACGTATTAGTGCGAGAGCCCACCGCAAAAATTTGGGTCCATCGCTTTTATGGATAAATTTACTTGCAAAAGGTAGTTTATAAGTCGTATTATCATAAACGATTGTCAGCCAAACTCGTACCCCCTGCGTTATGAGCAATAAAAATTTATTAACAATTGGATTTCTAAGCGATTTGGGTCCATCGCTTTTATGGACGAAACTTGTTTCATTCGAAAGGGCATCAAATTCCCTTTCAGAAAATACCCGGCTGATTTGCCCTGGCCCCTGCAAAACCCAGGCTGATCATGATTTTTGACTCAACGCGCGAGTCAGATCGAGCGTGGCGTTTGAAATGCGCGCCGTAAACAAGGATAGAGCGTCACGCTTTTATTTATACTTTGGATACTACCTAATATTATAAATTTTTAAAGATCATAATTGTTGTTATTGTTATTATTTAACGTTTATGATATTATAATATTGTTTAGGGATTATGAATATTTTTGATTTTTTTATCATTCATATTATTATATTTTATATGTTAATTACATACTTTTATCATTTATCATAGTTAAAAATATCATATTTCCAGATAAAAAGTATGGAACTGTCAGAGAACGTAATGTAAATTGGAATTTTGTCAAATATTTCCAAGTTTTTTACATTTTGCTTTCTCATAGAGGAAGCTTTGTTTTCGTAAAAAAGAAAAATTTTTTCTGTTTTTCTGAACGTGTTCAGAATGTTCTAAAACGTCAAAAAATTGCAATTTAAAAAAATGTCTGTATGTATGTATGTGTGTGTGTATGTGTGTTTGTGTGTATGTATGTGCCAAATTTACCGAAATTTCTATAACTCCAGAACTAATTAACCAAATCTTAACGAATTGTATATGAAATAGGAGTAGAATTTTCCGGTGAGTGCTATAGAGTGTATAGTTCTTCGTTACCAATGTTCTGGAAACCGTTTTTTTTTAATTCTTTTACCCGTAAGAATTAGAAAAATTAAAAATTTTGGTAAATTTGACACATTTCTATAACTCCAGAACTAATTAACCAAATCTTAACGAATTGTATATGAAATAGGGGTAGAATTTTCCGGAGAGTACAATAGAGTGTGTATTTTTTCGTTACTGATGTTCTGGAAACTGATTTTTTTAATTTTTCTAATTTTTACGGGTAAAAGAATTAAAAAAAACGGTTTCCAGAACATTGGTAACGAAGAATTATACACTCTATAGCACTCACCGGAAAATTCTACTCCTATTTCATATACAATTCGTTAAGATTTGGTTAATTAGTTCTGGAGTTATAGAAATTTCGGTAAATTTGGCACATACACACACACAAACACACATACATACATACAAACATTTTTTAAAATTGCAATTTTTTGACGTTTTAGAACATTCTGAACACGTTCAGAAAAACAGAAAAAATTTTTCTTTTTTACGAAAACAAAGTTTCCTCTATGAGAAAGCAAAATGTAAAAAACTTGGAAATATTTGACAAAATTCCAATTTACATTACGTTCTCTGACAGTTCCATACTTTTTATCTGGAAATATGATATTTTTAACTATGATAAATGATAAAAGTATATAATTAACATATAAAATATAATAATATGAATGATAAAAAAATCAAAAATATTCATAATCCCTACACAATATTATAATATCATAAACGTTAAATAATAACAATAACAACAATTATGATCTTTAAAAATTTATAATATTAGATAGTATCCAAAGTATAAATAAAAGCGTGACGCTCTGTCCTTGTTTACGGCGCGCATTTCAAACGCCACGCTCGATCTGACTCGTGCGTTGAGTCAAAAATCATGATCAGCCTGGGTTTTGCAGGGGCCAGGGCAAATCAGCCGGGTATTTTCTGAAAGGGAATTTGATGCCCTTTCGAATGAAACAAGTTTCGTCCATAAAAGCGATGGACCCAAATCGCTTAGAAATCCAATTGTTAATAAATTTTTATTGCTCATAACGCAGGGGGTACGAGTTTGGCTGACAATCGTTTATACGACTTATAAACTACCTTTTGCAAGTAAATTTATCCATAAAAGCGATGGACCCAAATTTTTGCGGTGGGCTCTCGGACTATATACAAAAGCAACCGCGGACAATAATCGCATCCCATCGCCCGCCATCGCCGCTACATGAACGCGTTAGCACCCGAACGGCGCGTATCTCTCGTTACAACGGTACGTCGTAACATTAGCACGGCTGTCGGCAGCCGTGAACGTCGCCGTGTGAAATGCGGCTGCATCGGCGACATAATTAAAGTCGCCCTTTGTCCCGTGTGCGCGTTTCGCTTGAATTATTCCCGTGACTTTCAGGAATTTAGTTGAAGGAGGCGCCGCCGGGCCATATCTTTGCGCGAATATACGGGATTTAAAAAATGTGCGGGGCACATTTCTGGAAACGTATGCCCCGCTAAACGCGTCTCGCGACACCATACATCAAGTCTCTCGCGATAAGAGAAACTTGGCGCGATACGCCTTTACTTTCGCGAACGCGGCGAGAATAAGAAAGTAAGGATAAAAATCGTAAACAACTCCGCGTATTAATGCATTTATTTAACATTGCATTTGGTGGTATTCGTTCTCTTGGATTGATACTCACCGAGGTGCAAGCGTGGCTATTTGATTGCTTCTACCCGCCGGAAGCTGCAATTGATTGCAGCATCCATGTCTCTGAAGTGCGTTGCGTCGAATTGATCCTAGCATCTCGCTCACGATTGCGCTAGGGTGCATGATTCCATATCCCTGAGAACACGAGATTGATTCGTGAGTGTCGCATAACTTTGCTTTCAAAAAAATAATATGACGCTGTTCGAAATCGTATTATTTCACTTATATATTATCAAGAGACACGGTAGTGTCTCGCGCCAAGTACACGCAAAGCGAGACCGCACCGTGACTCTTTTACGCGACGCGACGGGTTGCGAGTACCCGAGATGTTGAGATCTCGATAACGAGTGAACGGATCAAGTTCTAAGTAGGCTTGATCGATAGTTGGGGTTAAAATAGAGGGGGTTTCTCTTATAATATTCCGCTATACGTGCCCTACGAGCGGAGATATTGCGACGCAAAGTCCAAATGTGAAAAATTTTTTTAAAGATACGTCGTCTACGTCGACGCTTTTACGATATATATACATATATCACGTGATCAGAGAAAATGTCCCTTTCACTTTTTCGACACTGGCGGCGCAGGTATCGCCAGTTTTGATATCGCGCGCATATTTCGAACGATCTAGTAGGTAAATTATTAAAGGTCGATAGACTTATCGGTCAGAAGGAAGATTTCTATTTAGCTAAATTAAGTATATATATAATATATATTGATTTTTATGAATCAAGCTTGAATTCGATGTTTAGGTATCCCAGGTTGCCGATGTCGAGGTACAGATAGTGCGCTTCATAGTTTTCGGTGTCCAGGTGTAATAATACGTTGAATTTGATGTCTACGTGTTCCAGGTTGCCGATGACGAGGTCCACATAGTGCGCTTCGTAGTTTTTGGTGACTAGGTGTATTAATAACTTTAAATCCGAATGTAGGACACGTAGATATTGAATTTGAGGTATTAATACACGTAGACACCAAAAACTATGGAGCGCACTATGTGGATCTCGTCATCGGCAACGTGGGACATCTAGACATCGAATTCAACGTATTATTGCACCTGGACACCGAAAACTATGGAGCGCATTATTTGTAACCCGTCTGCAACCTGGGATACCTAGACATCGAATTCAAGCTTAATTCATAAGAATCGACTTAAAAATTCCCTTAGCGGCAGAACTAAAATTATGTCATGACATAATAAAAATTGGATGAATTAAAATTATGTCTTGACATAATAAAAATTGGATGCATTAAAATTATGTTTGACATAAAAATAATTCCGCATTTTTATTATGTGTATACACATAATTTTAATTCATACAATTTTTATTATGTGTACACATAATTTGTTTTCGAATGAACGTAAAACGTATTTGTTACAATATCTATCCATTATTGAAATTCGATATGCGCGACAAAAGCTCTTGTATATCATTAATTATGTTATTATTTATTATATATATTTCTATCCATATATTTTTAGTATTATTATTGTTACATTAGAAAAATTATTAGCATTTAGGATACGAATCTTTTTCCGTTAGTTTGTAAGTATGGCACGCCGTTTTGCTATTTATTAATAGGATTTTGTAATCTAAAATAAAAATTCAGTAATTGATTTAAATTGAAGTAGATAGTTTTTCGGAACCATTTTTATTATGTCATAACATAATAAAAATGAATTAAAATTATGTATTCACGTAAAATTAATTCAAAATAAAAATTTTATGATTAAATAGCAAAACGGCGTGCCATACATAGAGTGAGGTACAGTTTATATGTCGAATTATTTTTATGTCAAGACATAATTTTAATTCTTTTTTATTATGTCATGAGATAATATTAATGTATTTTTATTATGTTGTAACATAATAATAATTGCAGAAATATAAATTATGTAAGCTATCATAGTAATTCAGTAAATTAAAATTATGCTACAACATAATAAAAATTCACGAATTAAAATTATGTCATGGTTAATAGAATTTCAGTGAATAAAAATTATGCTATGACATAATAAAAATTAAAAATTAGAATTACGTGCTACTATCATTTCAATCCTAGATTTCATATAAAATTTTAAATTGAAAGAAATTTTTATTATGTTAAAACATAATATTTATTGAGAATTTCCATTATGTACATAATTTTAATTCTTGAATTTTTATTATGTACATAATTTTAATTCTTAAATTTTTATTATGTACATAATTTTAATTCTTGAATTCCCATTATGTACATAATTTTAATTCCTGAATTTTTATTATGTACATAATTTTAATTCTTGAATTTTTAATATGTACATAATTTTAATTCTTGAATTTCCATTATGTACATAATAAAAATTCAATAATTAAAATTATGTATCTACATAAAAATTTAAGAATTAAAATTATGTACATAATTAAAATTCAAGAATTAAAATTATGTACATAATAGAAATTCAATAATTAAAATTATGTACATAAAAATTCAAGAATTAAAATTATGTGCATAAAAATTCGGGAATTAAAATTATGTACATAATAGAAATTTAAGAATTAAAATTATGTACATAATAGAAATTCAAGAATTAAAATTATGTACATAATGGAAATTCAAGAATTAAAATTATGTACATAATGGAAATTCAAGAATTAAAATTATGTACATAATAGAAATTCAAGAATTAAAATTATGTACATAATTGAAATTCAAGAATTAAAATTATGTACATAAGAGAAATTCAAGACTTAAAATTATGTACATAATAGAAATTCAAGAATTAAAATTATGTACATAATGGAAATTCAAGAATTAAAATTATGTACATAAAAATTATAAAATTAAATTTATGTACATAATAAAAATTCAAGAATTAAAATTATGTTCATAATAGAAATTCAAGAATTAAAATTATGTACATAATGGAAATTCAAGAATTAAAATTATGTACATAAAAATTATAAAATTAAATTTATGTACATAATAAAAATTCTAGAATTAAAATTATGCACATAATACAAAATCGGCGATTACAATTATGTGCATAATTTTAATTTCCGAAAAAATTTTATGTTATAACATAAAATAATTCCAGAATTAATATTTTGTTTAGACATAATTTTAATTCTGCATTTTCATTTATGTAATAGCTTAATAATAATTCGATGAATTATAAATATGTCTAGACATAAAATAATTTCTTTTCTTTGAGTATCAATTTAATTTGGTAGAATTTTTATGATAGTATTAAATAGCAAAACAGCGTGCCATATGTAAGTTTCATGATTAAAAAGATCATGTCGTGTATTATTAACATATACCTAAGAATCGTTATTAATTTTATTATATATCTCAATTGCGCGAATCTTAAATATGTTTTGTAAAAATTATGCATAATATTCCTATGCAAGGATACTTGTTTAATTATTTCTTTCTATTGCATTTAAGTATAGAAAAATATACAATTTTTATGTGTTTGCACTTTATATTTAATGAGCAGGCAATTAAATATATATGATTCAATTTGCACTACGTTTACATGACACCGTTAATCGGGTTTTATAACATCGGTAGTTGTCAGGAAGACCAATCGTAATCATTCTTCAGAAGAATGGAATAGTTGTGATTGACTGGCCTAAGAACTACCGATGTTATAAAACCCGATCAACAGTGCCATGTAAACGTAGTCTATGTCTCTTTATAGACTGACATAGTTATATACTTTTAAATCTTTTTCTTTTCTAAAATTCAATCAATTGAATAGCAAAAACTACGTTATCATATTATATATTTTTGGTACGTAGTGTGTAAATGTATTTTGAAATGAAGATTATATATTTTCTACTGAATTATTTACACACACGTGCGGTTTCAGAGAATCATTTTTCGCCAACTCAAATATGTTCCTACTCAACTGTCAAAATATGAAAGATAATTTTATCTAGTTGTGACATTTGCTTGAATTCCCGAAATAATTTTCAAGGATGTGAGTACGAATATATATATCGTACTATTTAATATTTATAATTAATAGAAAATTATAAACGATGCGTTATGTATATGTATGAGAAATTTGACAGAATTTCTTTTATTAAATAGAATTAATTTGCGATTAGTTGAAGGAAACAAAAGAATAAACAAATCAGGTAAGTTTCAGACACGTGTTACAGGTGTCCATCTGTAATTATCAAAAACATCGATACCTGTAGATATCGGTACATATACAATTGCGAACAACATTCAGTAAGACACGCGAATAAAAATAAATAAAAAAGGAGGGGTGTCAATAAGGCTGTTTTTTGGACCACGTCAGAATCGTTCCAAACTGTGGTATTTTTTTCCTACCGATGTAGCTCACAACCTCCTAGAACCGTTTGCTGTCCGAGCAATTAGAGGCTGAGAACGGGCAACTTGAAATATCAAAAATCAATGGAGTTTTTCATATGGTGGTAGTGCCGGTCTCATTTCAAAATGTCATTGTTGAGAGAGAGGTAGGAAGAGAGGGTGGGAGGTAGAGGGGGAGGAAAGGAGGGTGGAAGGTAGAGGGGGAGAGGAAGGTAGGGGGTAAAGGGGGGAAGGAGGGAGGGAGGTAGAGAAGAGAAAGAAAGAGAGCGAGAGAGGAATGGAAGACGGAAGAGAGAGGGAGGGAGAGGGAGAGAGGAAGAGAAAGATAGGGAAAGGGAAGGAAGAGAGGGAGGAAAGGCAGAGAGTGGCAGAGGGAGAGAAAGGAAAGCAGACCTGGTCCCTCCCGTCTGATTTCCGCCATTCTCTCTTTTTCTCGCTCTTCCCCTTTCTTTTCTCTCCCTCTCCCCCTTTACCACCTCTATCCTTTTCTCTCTCTCTCTCTTTCTTTTTTTCCCCTCCTTTTCTCTCTTTCTTTTTCCTTTTCTTTACCCCTTCTGCTTCCCTCGCCCTCTCTCTGCCATCCTCTGCCTCCCTCTCTCTCTTTCTCCCTCCCACCTTTTTTTCTTTCTATCTCCCCCCTCTCTTCCTTTCTCCCTCTCTCCCTCTTTTCCTTTTTCTCCTTCTCCTTATCTCTCATTCTTTTGTATTTAATTGCCCCTTTAAAGGGATCCTGTAGCGAAGGCCAAAAAGAGAGAAAAAGAAAGAAGAAGGGAGGGAGGGAGAGAAAAAGAGAGAGAGGCAGAGGGTGGCAGAGAGAGGGTGAGGGAAGCAGAGAGGGGCAGAGGAAAGGAAAAAGAGGGAGAGAGGAAGAGAGGGAAAAAAGAGAGAAAGAGGGAGAGAGAGAGGGATAAAGAAGGGCAGAGGGGGAGAGGGAGAGAGAAGGGGGAGAGGGAGAGCGAAAAAGAGAGAATAACTGAAACCAGACGGGAGAGACCAGGTCTGCCTCCCTCTCCCTCTCTTCCTTCCCATTTCCTATCTCTCTCTTCCTCTCTCTCTTTCCCTCTCTCTTCCTCCCATTCTTCCTTCCTCTCTTTCTCTTTTTTCCTTTCTCTTCTCTACTTCTCTCCCTCCCCCCTCTACCACCCGCCCTCCTTCCCTCCCCCTCTATTTACCACCCTCCCTCCCTCCCTCCTTCCCTCCCATGACATGCTGAATGAAACCGGCACTACTACCATGTGAAAAACCATTGATTTTTGAGATTTCAAGTTGCCCGTTCTCAGCCTCTAATTGCTCGGACAGCAAACGGTTCTAGGAGGTTTATACATCGGTAGGAAGAAAATACCACAGTTTGGAGCGATTCTAACGTCTATTGACAATTGACACCCCTCCTTTGAATTTTGGTTTTGGTATGCTTTCAAAAAACAAAAAATTCTCGAATCTTCAAATTCTACGTGATTGATACTGTATCCTTCACAAATTGTGTATGAATGTTTCTTTAAACATTTACAAATCAAAAAACCGCATATATAACGAATTGAATTTTTTCAACTAAATCTAACTTTTAAAGTCATTAAAAAGTTCTCTTTTATTTTCTTCTTCAATTTCTTTGATTTCATCTCGATTCCATCTGTTTAGGTCTAACAAAATATTGTCAAAATCATCTTCGCAGTTTTCGTTCCCCGTATTAAAGAAATTTTGGCATTCTCGAGCGCTGCAAATGTGATGATAATGACTGCTTTTATAATAACTGCGCTCAACGTACACATTCGCCACATTGTATTTCGCAAACGGTTTATCATACGTGAAAAATAAATAGAACCATTTTTGTAGAGAATTTCATGATCTTTCTTTTTTGTAACTACCTTAATTGATCTCCGAGCCATACAAAACGAGATTTTTGCAAGAAACTGATTTTCGTGACCTTTGATCTTGAATAACTTTTTTAGCGCACCCGGTATCGTTCTCTATTTTTAATATGTTATTTAAAACAAAATAAAGCGATTAAAAAAAATAGTGGTTATGTTAGAGCCTTTTATTGCTTTTTTCTCTTACAAATCGTTTTTTACCATGTCTCGTTTTTCTCGCTCGCTAGCTTCTGTTTTTCCTGCCTCGTTCGTCACGCTCGTCCCTTTTTCACTTTCGCTATCATACATAAATATCGCACAGATCGCGCGGAGTATCGGTAGATTAAAAATATAACTATAACTCTTGCAATTTCGGCCAATCCTGACTTACAGTCCGTCCTCGGACTATAACTCTTACACTTTCGGCCAATCCTGACTTACAGTCCGTCCTCGGACAATTAATTAACATAAAAATAAACGATATTATTATAACTGATTGCTTACTTATTATTTAACTTAATATTGAACAATTAACGTATTAGTGATATGTTGGACTGGGCAGTTATATTTAACCATGGTCGCATGTTAGAGGCCTCCCATACTCCACAATAGGGTTTGTTAGTATTTTGGAATCCAGTTTTGTCAGCCACCAGATACCTATCATTTCGCAACTCTTTGGCAATCACATATGGTCCTTTAAATTTAGGAATTAGTTTTTTGGCAACCCCTGGATTTGAATCAAAATTACGTATCATTACTAAGTCTCCCTCATAATAATGATGAGCTTCTTTTCGCTTCTTATTAAATTGTTCTGCGCTTTTTTGCTGATTTGCGACTATATTTTGTGATGCTTTAGCTCTAATTTCGTCTAGATTCCTATTACTATCTTTTACATCTTCTAAATAATTAGCAACTTCGTCTTTCAAATTTCCACGTTGATTGACACCAAAAAGGAGTTTGCTAGGGACTTCACCAGTACTTTTATTGAAACTGTTATTGATTGCAAATTCGGCGTCTGACAGAACTTGATACCAATTTTTATGTTTATCCGGTTTAATGAGCTTCGCTATCATTGGAGTGAGTACACGGTTTATGCGTTCGACTTGTTCGTTGGCTTGCGGCGAGCCGGTAGCTACAAGTGTATGCCGAATACCATGATCAACTATAAAATCGTGAAATTCCTGGGAAGTAAATGCACTTCCACGATCTGAAATGATTATTTTAGGTATGCTATAATGTCTGAAATAATCGATAAGATTACGAATAACTTCTGCACTAGAAGTAGTTTTAGTAGCATACAATCTAACATATTTGGTAAACGCATCTATCACTAAGAATACATATCGCTTCGATGGATGTTTATTATCTATTGGCCCTAGATGGTCTATGTGCAAAGTATTGAAAGGAATGTTTCCATTTGGAATAGAATGGAGTAAACCCTTTTTTCGTCCACTACTAGGTGCTATACATGCTATACATTTTAAGCAAATCTTTATGTGATCTTCGACCTTATACTTCAAGTTAGGGAACCAATAGTTGCGCATGATATTATTTACAGTTTTTTCTACTCCTAAGTGTCCCATTTCGTCATGGTACTTGTACATAATATTCTTTTCCATCGACGTTGGCACATAAAATAGCAATCCTGAATGTTTTTTTCTATAAATCAAACCATTTCGCATTTCATAATAAGAGTCCTCTTTTTTCTCTAATTTGTCACGTAAATTCCGTATAACTTCATCTTCACCCTGACATATTGAAAGGTTAAATTCTAACGGGTTGTCTTCAATAACCAAAATATTGTTTACTTTACTGAGGGCATCCACATGCTGCATTCTTGCTCCTATCCTATGTTCGACTTCATAATCGAAATTCTGGAGTTCCAGTGCCCATCGTGCTATGCATGGATTAATATCTTTTTTATTTAATGTAAGTCTAAGTGAATCACAGTCAGTAACAATCTTAAATTTGATTCCCTGCAAATAAACTCTGAATCTACGTAGGGCGTAAATTATTGCCAACGTCTCCAATTCGAAGCTGTGATAGCGACTTTCTACCTCAGAAGTTCGTTTAGAGAAGTAGAATACCGGATGTTTTAAATCTGATTTACGTTGCATAAGGATTGCACCGAATCCTAAGGAGCTCGCGTCACAATGTAATTCGGTGATGTCATTAGGATTGTACATAGCTAATAACGGAGAAGAGATGAGTTTAGATTTTATAGTTTCAAAAGCTTCTAATTCTTTATTACCGAATCTGAAGGGAGTATTAGCCCTCAGTAGATCATATAGAGGTTTAGCAGTAACTGCAAATCCTTCAATAAACTTTCGAAAATTAGAGCTTAATCCGAGAAAGCTATGCACGTCTTTTGTGTTTCGGGGTATGGAAAAGTCTTCA
Organism: Temnothorax ravouxi; assembly: GCA_030770255.1. Taxonomy (NCBI): domain Eukaryota; kingdom Metazoa; phylum Arthropoda; class Insecta; order Hymenoptera; family Formicidae; genus Temnothorax; species Temnothorax ravouxi. Next base: position 20,845 of record JASTWP010002371.1, read on the forward strand.
ACTGCTGATATGCCACTCATGGTGGGCTGTATTCCTTCTCCAGAAACAGTATACCCTAAGTAGTCTATTTTAGTGGCAAGAAATTCACATTTGTCTAATCTTAGTTCTAATTTATTACGCACTAATAATTGAAAAACTCGTTTCAAGATCGCTAAGTGATGTTCCAACGTCTCTGACATTATCAATATATTGTCTAAGTATATCGCTACATCTCCAGAGTCTATTAATTCTTTGAATATTTCGTAAATAAATCGTTGAAATCTGGGCGGCCCGACTTTCAATCCGAAGGGCATTTTTAAATATTCGTAATGTCCTAATGCAGTAACAAAAGCGGTATATTTAATTGATTCGGACGCCATAGTAATGTGGAAAAATCCGTTCCTTAAATCTAGCCGGCTAAAATATTTCTTATTATTTAAGAGCATAAGTTGATCTTCGATCAATGGTAAGGGGTGATTATCCCTGGCTAAAATCTTATTTAGAAAACGGTAATCAACACTCATACGAAGCTCGCCATTTTTCTTTTTCACCATAATAATTGGAGAAGCGTATTCGGACTCACTGGGTCGAATTACATTTTTAGCCCTCAAATCGTTCAACATTACACGTAATTGCTCTTTCTCTGCGTACGACATACGTCTAGGCTGGAAATGGAAAGGTTGTAGATTATTTAGATTCAACTTAAGTTCGCTTTTAGTTTCGGTTGTTTCTGGTCGTAACGGTTCCACATAATGCGTAAAATATAATCTTTTTAACTCTGTCTTAATTTCATTAAGGAATCTATATCTTTAGTAGTCGAAGTTTCGATATCTATATTTATAATTGCATCAACTGTTTCTTTTTCTTCCTCTACATTTCTATCGGATAAAACTAACTGGAATAACTTAAGAACATCGCGACCCAGAAAATATAATCTTTTTAACTCTGTCTTAATTTCATTAAGGAATCTATATCTTTAGTAGTCGAAGTTTCGATATCTATATTTATAATTGCATCAACTGTTTCTTTTTCTTCCTCTACATTTCTATCGGATAAAACTAACTGGAATAACTTAAGAACATCGCGACCCAGAACAACGCATGATGTCATCGTATCGTTAGGCACAACTAATAACGTAACATTCTCTTTGGTATGCCCATTTAGCGTAACATTAGCGACTATAGATCCCTTAACAATAAGTTGTGATTGATTAATTCCACAAAATTTATTAACTAAGTGATTGTCTCTTTGAATATTAAAGTGTTTTACGAACTGTTCCTTTATAAAACTAATAGGACTTCCGGTGTCTAACAAAGTACGTAGCGAATAATTATAATTATTACTTTCAAAGCTTATCTGATATTCGACATTCTTTTGAAAATCAGTCTCCTCCGCGACGCTGTCGACGTTGACCACTTCTTTCTTCTCCTCTTTCTTAGGGCAATCTCTCGCTGCATGTCCCATTGTTCCGCATTTGAAGCAGGATCCCTGTTCGTGTTTGGGCTGCTTACACTCGGCGGCTATGTGGCCGGTTCTGCTGCAGTTATAACATCGGATAGTTGTTGAACTCTTATCTTCCTCGTTCGCCCTATTCTCCTTGACTCGAAGACTTTTGTCACTGGTCATCTTTGCTCCCTGCCTGACACTCGTATCGGTGCGTAAGGTGATTTTCTTAAAAGACTGCATCAACTCTGCCATAGACGAGAAATTTTGCATCCGTGCTTGATTCTGCAACTGACGATCAGGAATACCGTCTATAACATAATCCATAATCTCATCTGCTGCTATGGATATCCGATTCGCTTTAATGATTTTGTCATGATAGTAGTCATGGAAACTTTCGCTGGGCTGCCACATGCGTGCCTCGAATTGTTTACGCAAATCGATTTTATTTGGTCGACAATCGAACATCGCTTTCATTTCTTTTAGAAAGTCATCAAGCGTCATTTGTAGCAATTCAGGTTTAGAATGCAGCCAATTTTGCACTTTGCCTTTAAGTCGAGATCCGAGTACAATTTTTGCGGTATTATCATCAAGTTCATAAGTCTCACACAGAAATCGTAGCTGCCTTTCCCATTGCTCGAAGTTGGAATCAACACCTGTGAATTCGCCTAGCAGCTCGCCAATTGCTTTAATATTGATCTGCGATTTAGCAATGCGTTCAGAATCATGTGAACGGGGAGACGCATTTCTCAAAAGCTCATTTTCACGCCTCATTAGATCTAATTCTCGCTCCATCAATAGTTTTTCACGTCGCATAAATTCGAGTTCCCGAGCATAATCGAGTCTTCCCGTTTCGGCCAGTAGTATTGACCTTTGGTCCTCCGCATTTCCGGGGGGCTATTACGGTTTTTGGGTGAGCTCACTCACTTTTCACATTCTCATCTCACGTGACTTTGTTCACCCGATTACAGAAGTGTCGAATGAAACTGCGAGATCACTAGGCATTTCCAGCTTAGTGATTTCACATTTTCACGAAACCGCGCAAAGGTATCTGAACGATTGAGAAATAAACATAAAAGGTTGGATTGTTTCTTAAAAAATAGTACTTTTTTTATATCTCTCTTTCCCTCTTTTTTTGTAATATATTTTTCGAGCTGAATAGATTCAAATAAAATTTTACAGAAAGTGTTAATTCTGACTGTTAACTTTGTTAATTCTGAACTGCGTTCTCTTTTTCTCTCGTCTTTTAGTTTATCACTTTATTCTTATTGCTTAAGTTTATGTTCTTTACTATTTTAAACAAATACCTTTTTCTTGAGTGTAAAAGGCATTTGATGTCGTAAGAGCAAAGTAATAATTTGGAACTCTACAATATTTTTATATTTATAATCTACAAATATTTTTACGACGTTATATATAAATATATATACATATATATATATATATATATATATATATATATATATTTTAAACACATTATAATTGTTTACAAATAACGTCGTAAAAATATAAGCAATGATACAAATATATATATATATATATATATATATATATATATATATTCTCTTCGTCACTCTTGTTTGATTTCACCTTTTCACCTAAAAATTTTGTGTCGAGCCCGCTCACGCGAATAATCTCGTTTTTTCATTGGGTGAGATCAACGGTAATTGGGTGAGGTGCTCACTTCCGTCACTTTTACTCAATCCGAGAACCGTAATAAGCCCCCCGGTTACCTGGGACGTCGTAAATGTCCTCGCTAATTCCTGATTATCCTGCGCCATTTTATCGTCTTCGTCCATCCACATTCCTTCCGCCTGCATTATTCTGCCTATCAACTCAGATTTATTTCCGCTCGTACTCAAGCCTAACCGCTTAAGTTTCTGCTTCAGAGTATTAACCGAAAAATCCAGCGGACTCTTCCTTGTTTCGTTGTCCGCCATAATCATTTCTCGATGTCGGATATGGTTACTCTCTAGAAGATTCTTGTCTCAACCTCGAATCGTCACGTAATACATAAACTCGTGGACCGGTTCTCGGCACTTAATTCACGAACTTACAAGATCTGGATCTTTATCCCACTTCTGAAATTGTTAGAGCCTTTTATTGCTTTTTTCTCTTACAAATTGTTTTTTACCATGTCTCGTTTTTCTCGCTCGCTAGCTTCTGTTTTTCCTGCCTCGTTCGTCACGTTCGTCTCTTTTTCACTTTCGCTATCATACATAAATATCGCACAGATCGCGCGGAGTATCGATAGATTAAAAATATAACTATAACTCTTACAGTTACTAATTTTTTTACACAGAAAACCTAAAATTACTGGCCTATGAGACTAGCTCCATTGTTCGCGAAGATACTTTTCTCTCGTTCTCTCTTCTGCTACCCTAAAACGCATATGTGCGTATACGTGTGCGTGTGCGTGTACGTGTGCGTGTGCGTGTGCGTATGCGTGTGCGTGTGCGTATACGCGTGCGCATGCGTGTGTGTGTGTGTGTGTGTGTGTGTGTGTCAAACGTTTTACCTATTATTAACAACTTCAGACACATTATATTTTTATTTTTAAGTAGTAATTTTTTTCTGTGGTATACATATGTATAGCATTAACATTAATCATGCTATATTGCGATAATGTTTTTTTACCATTACAATTAATTAAATAAATGTATATAATTATATATAATTATATATAACATATAAATATATTTATCTAACTGAATTCTATAGATTATGAGACTGTTTCTGTATTGTATCAAAAGAAATTCCTTCTACGTTTCTAAATAGTATCACGAAGATTTCGATCTTACACCAAGTAAGGTCACGATGAGGTACAACAATATCCATCCTAAAGTTATTAAGAAGCCAAAGTAAACTTCCGAATCAGTTATGGAAGATCCTTTATAGATAAGTCCTCTCAGAGATACGGAGGGCAATGTAGTTGGTAATGCGTAGCTCAACCAGCGAAGCATTTTTGGCATTCCTTCCAATGGCCACACGGCTCCTATAATTTTGTCAAATTAATATATTAATAAAAATTTGATTAACGTAAGATAATATCCTTCTCTACATATATATAGAATATACAACACAGGATTTTTGAGAATTTTTTCAAATTTTTTTAAAGTAATTTTCTAAAATAAAATAAATCGCGTCGGAAAAATCTGAAAAATCTGAAAAATTCTCAAAAATCCTGTGTTATATATAAAAATGTTCAAGCAACAGCCTACAGTGGACTGACATCTGCTTCTAATTTTTTTCAATATTTTTTTCGAAAAAAACTCGAAAAAAGCTCGAAAAAATTAGAAAAAAATCTAAAAACAAATTCTGAGTGCATTTTAGAGTTGGAACAATAAAATAAAAAATCGCCGACTAAATCCGAGAGGTCGAGGGTTAAACCCAGGTCGATTTGGCATGGAATGCCTCGTGTATATATATATTATTGATGTTAATTTTAACAAGCATTTTCTAAGATTATTATTAACAATGTAATATATCGTTACGTGATAAAAGAATTAAAATTCAGATATAATTCATTTAATAACGCTATCACTTATTAGCAACACTATATTCCACTTTTAAAAAAGGCGTGTTAACTGTGTGAATTGCGTTTGTATCGAAATTATTGTTGCCTCTTTTCCGCGATGCCGATTGGTTCTCCTGCTGCGCTTACTTCATTTGCAGCTGTCATTGTATATTTTGACAGTTGTGTATATCAAGGGTTAATAGTGTAATAGTAAAAGCATAATGTTAAAGCTAAACGGCGCGCGCGAAGCGCGCGCGTCTGTAATGTCTAGTCCACTTTTAAAAAAGGCGTGTTAACTGTGTGAATTGCGTTTGTATCGAAATTATTGTTGCCTTTTTTCCGCGATGCCGATTGGTTCTCCTGCTGCGCTTACTTCATTTGCAGCTGTCATTGTATATTTTGACAGTTCTGTGTATCAAGGGTTAATAGTGTAATAGTAATAGCATAATGTTAAAGCTAAATGGCGCGCGCGAAGCGCGCGCGTCTGTAATGTCTAGTCCATTCTTAAAAAAGTCGTGTTACGGGTGAATTTCGTTTGTATCGAAAAATTGAAGCCTCTTTTCCGCGATGCCGATTGGTTCTCTTGCTGCGCTTACTTCATTTGCAACTGTCATTGTATATTTTGACAGTTGTGTGTATCAAGGGTTAATAGTGTAATAGTAATAGCATAATGTTAAAGCTAAATGGCGCGCGCGTCTGTAATGTCTAGTCCATTCTTAAAAAAGTCGTGTTACGGGTGAATTTCGTTTGTATCGAAAAATTGAAGCCTCTTTTCCGCGATGCCGATTGGTTCTCTTGCTGCGCTTACTTCATTTGCAGCTGTCATTGTATATTTTGACAGTTGTGTGTATCAAGGGTTAATAGTGTAATAGTAATAGCATAATGTTAAAGCTAAATGGCGCGCGCGAAGCGCGCGCGTCTGTAATGTCTAGTCCATTCTTAAAAAAGCCGTGTTACGGGTGAATTTCGTTTGTATCGAAAAATTGAAGCCTCTTTTCCGCGATGCCGATTGGTTCTCTTGCTGCGCTTACTTCATTTGCAGCTGTCATTGTATAATTTGACAGTTGTGTGTATCAAAAGGGTTAATAGTGTAATAGTAATAGCATAATGTTAAAGCTAAATGGCGCGCGCGAAGCGCGCGCGTCTGTAATGTCTAGTCCATTCTTAAAAAAGTCGTGTTACGGGTGAATTTCGTTTGTATCGAAAAATTGAAGCCTCTTTTCCGCGATGCCGATTGGTTCTCTTGCTGCGCTTACTTCATTTGCAGCTGTCATTGTATATTTTGACAGTTGTGTGTATCAAGGGTTAATAGTGTAATAGTAATAACATAATGTTAAAGCTAAACGGCGCGCGCGAAGCGCGCGCGTCTGTAATGTCTAGTAAAGTAAAAAATAATTTTTGCGAAACAAAGAATAGAGACTCACCGTTGAGTATAAATAGCGGTAAAAAAGTTCCGGCCGAACAGTATTGCGCCATAGTGTGATTTTTACACGTAACAGAGATGATAAAACCTGAGAATACATTAACACAAATAATCAACTTAATTCCCAGCAGTTCCTGCTGCGTACTTTTTTCATACATTAGGGAGTTTTTGCAATACCGTCTTTCAGGTACGGTAACCGTATCTCAATCGTTCAAATACATTAGTGAATGTATCTGAATAATTCAGATACGGTTACGGTATCTGAAAGAGACGATATTGCAAAAGCTCCCTATTATGTGGAGTACTCACCAGTACATCAATCCGCTAAAACCATTCAAAAATATAAGCACAGCTGTGACGAATATCGATCCTTTACATTCCAAACCCCATATAGGGAAGAATAAGAGAAGTATCATGATGGTATGGATGGTTATGATGAAGCTCTGAATAATGATGTGAGACAGCACGATTTCTTCTGTCCTGACCCCTATCACATATTTGTATTTATATTATTTTGATAAAAAATAGCCGATATATGTATAAACCAGAGTTCTATTAATAAATTACCTTGGACTACGCTTCGATCCCAGACGCCTTCCAATCGCTCTGTTGTTATCAAGGTGGTGGAAATTGTAGTGGCTAAAAAGAATATGAGTCTGCAAAGATATAATATAAAACTATAAATAATTTAGTAACAGCAATTGATTTCATTTATTATGTTAGCTTGATTTTTGCTTACATTAGTATACATGGCGGTGTCATAAAATCTGCATAATTGAGGTTTGTTGTACCATAAATGGGATCTTCAAACTGAAAACGATTAAAACTTTAATCTTTTAGTTTTACACAGAGAGAGAGAGAGAGAGAGAGAGAGATTTCAAAAATTATAAAATTATAAAATCTAAAATATACTCACTCGGATTGGCGGAGTACCCAATTTTGGCGAATATTTGCAGTCCTTCATGATATTCTCATAAACCTCTAAAAAATGATCGTATAGTTTCTTCTGCGTTATGAGCCCAATTTGTCTATCTGTAACAAAAGCCATTGTAATAAATTAAGTATTTATAATAAATTAATTTAGGGTTGGGTCTCTTTAAAACAACCCTTTAAGATCCCTTGGAGGTATAAATAAAGTATCTATTCTAATCTAATAAATTAATTTATTTATGTGCTGTTCATGTTAACATATGTAGGATTTGAAATAGTCTTAATTTTTTGAATCTATTTTTGCGTAATTTTTTAAATAATATTTTTTTATTTAAGGAGGTTCGATGGCTTCATTGGAGGGAATAGTGGGACGCGGGGGTTCTAGAAACAGCGCACTAGCGTTTGAAGTAGTGAGAATGAAGGGGATTGCTCTAATTGGTCGCCGCGTGCGTATAATGCGTGCTGCTGTTCACGTCGTTCACGACCGTGGCAGTCTAGCAGACGAAAAATCAAGCAATTTATGCTTTAATAATTTTTCTACGAAATGTGCGGTAACCTTCCCCTTTCTTTCGCTCATTTATTTGTAAATTATTAAGTTACATGTGCATATTTTTCTTTCCTTATCATTTGCATTTTTTCTTGCACTTATTTCATTCTGAAGGTATATGCAATATATCATTTCCCATAAAAACCTATGTTAAAAATGCAGCCAGTTTCATGAAATTTTAATATGTTGTTCTGGAATGCAAAATAGAATTATGTGAATTTTTGGGAATTTTTCACCGTCCCGTTTTGAAAAAAATTTAATCCAAAAATTGTACTTTTTAAATTTTTTGAGTAGATTTTTTTCAAAACGAGACGGTGAAAAATTCCTAAAAAATTCACAGAATTCTATTTTGCATTCCAGAACAACATATTAAAATTTCATGAAACTCTCTGCATTTTGTTGTAGCCATCGAACCTCCTTAAAATAATTTATATATAAAATTTGTTAAAATTATTACGTGGAACGTTCCACATAACACATGAATAACGTACCGCCCATATCGAGGAAAACTTGAATCTGACTGGCGAGAAGATCGGAATCCTTCGCGAAATTGGAAATTTCTACTCGTATTTGCAGACCTTCGGAGAAATTTTGACTAAAATGTATTATACCTATAAGTTCTCCACTTTGTACATCATGACTCGCCTCTAAAATATTGTCATAATATTTCTGAAAGCAAAGTATAATTAATAAGAATCTTCAGGAAATACGTTAATGATTGTTATTACTGTCATTCTTTCAGTTTATACATTGAGAAAAAAATATTTAAATAAAAAAAATTTATTAGATATGGCTCCTAACAGCTTAATTACAATTAATATAATACACATATTTATTTGGAATTAGATATTTTTACTTAATTTAAATAAAAATATATCTAATTCTAAATAAATATGTGTATTATATTAAATAAATTTTAAATAAAGCTATTAGGAGCCACCTTAATAAATACTTTTTTGCATTTAAATATTTTTTTTCTTAGTGTATCGAAGTAAATATTCTCATATTTACATGAAATAAATCAGGAGATAAGAGGATACAGAAAGCTGATTTTAATCATGAACATTGAACACATTATTAATTTACATTACATTATTAATTTTTAAATCATTAAATCATTATACCTTTATCGCAATGGAGTCGTCAAAATTGTGCAAGAACCTACAGCTAAGGTTGCCGAAGTGGCAGGTGATTTCATCGTTCCAAATATTGCCTAAGTTACTTCCGTAATCGCAGTTGCTGGCTTCATCGTTGACAACCCCAATCTTCAAGTTTTTCGGATCTAGACCAATTCCACCAAAAAATGCGGTGACTTGAAGTATCGGGAAAATTATTGCGAAAATTAGTCCTCTGAAAGAATGTGTTGTTGTTGTTATTATTATTATTATGAAATGTGCAACAATTGATGAAATCTCTATTTTTTTTAAATATAATATGTTTTGGATATAACAATTCAACGCTGTATACAAGTAGATATAGTATACAAGTACAGTAAATAAGGAAATGGCAACATTCGTAATAGAAACAATTGCAGTTTTATTTTGTTGATAAGTGCATCTCTTCTGAATTACTGATAAGTTAAGTACTTACGTGTAATAACGAAAAAATTGGACGCCGTTTTTCGCCAGTAAAGCTTTGTACCTTCTCGATCGCGAAACTTTACGTCTCGAAACCGTTTTGTACTCCGAGATTCCCTTAACAATTCGGTTTATTTGTGTTATAAAATAATATAAATTTACATAATTTTATATGAAAATGAGAACATTACAGATTATTTCTATATATACTTTTGTTTGTTTGTATTTATTTTGATCTTGATTCATCAGCTCGCTGCCGGTATCTTTCGGCTTAGATTGCTGAGTCTGATTCAAGATGATCGCATCATTCTGAGCCTCGCATAGTTTCAGGAAAGCCTCCTCCAAGAACGAGCATTGAAATTGCTCGAGTAATTTCTGCGGCGACGATTCCGCCATCAATTTACCACATCTCATCAAACCGATCTGCGTAGCATTGAAGATGCACAATATTAAGCACGATCAAATTTGTATGTGTGTGTGTGCGCGTGTGTGTGTGTGTGTGTGTGCGCGTGTGTGTGTCATTGAGCAAAATAAAATTTTTTCTAAGTAGTTCCCGTTTCAAGAGCGTACAGGATGTTTTTCTCGCAATTTTTTTTATACAGATATTATCAAGAATAATTTAGTGGAAAGACTAATGTAGATACTGACTTTGCTAACGTCTTTAGTCTCCTCGATATAATGCGTCGTGATCAGCACAGTGATGCCTTCCGTTTGCGTAATCTCGATCAGGTAAGCCCAAATGCTGAAAAGGTACGTCCAAACATTTTCTTATTATTCTTTACTCATCGCGCTTAAAAAGAAAGCAAAATCTACTTGCTTCTCCCTCAAAATTGGGTCCAAGCCCACAGTGGGTTCGTCTAGAATCAGAAGCTCGGGACTGTGAATCAATGCGGCGACGAAGGAAACCCTTCTTTGTTGACCTCCACTCATATTCTTCACCATGCGATCTGCTGGGGGTAGTTGAAGCAACTCCGAAAAGAACCTCTGTCTCGTCTCTGAAAAATAATAGAGGAAAAAGCTGTAGTTGTTTCGAAGTAACTTAGTGAAATATCTCGCGAGTAATTCAAAATAGAAATTGAGAAAACGACTGGCAAGTGCTCTTTTCCTATATGCATTCTATGTCCTACCGATCTCCTCATCGTCAAGCCCGTTGATCCTGCCGAAGTAATAAAGGGCACCGCTCATAGTGAACTCCCCGACCAAAGAGATATCCTGCGGCATGTAACCCACTCGAGGCCCAGGAATTCCGGAGCCCTTGCCGCCCGGATTTCCCCCCAAGACCCACACCTCTCCGCTGTCGAGATAACGAACCCCGACGACGCAGGACAGCAACGTGGTCTTGCCGCATCCACTGGCCCCCAGCAGTCCGTATCTGTTTCATCAAAAAAAGATTTTACTTTTGTTTACGCGACACATATCCGCGAACGCCATAAAACCGCGAATACGTCCTTTAATCTCGCGATAAACGGACGCCATAATCGTTCTCAGTAGGATATAAATGGGCTAACCGCTCCGGGAGCTCCGAGGGGGGAGCGGGGCGGGGGGGGAACTCGAGGGCGAGGGGCGAGGGGCGAGGGGGTGGGGGGGGTGAGGGGGAGGGGGAGGGGGAGGGGAGGTGTCGGCGAGCGCGTTGGGACATGTTGTTTATAAAATATTTATAAACATATCATTGACAAAGGGGTGCCGCCGAGGGGGAGGGGGAGGGGGATGGTGTCAGCGTTTTAAGGTGAGGGGGGGGGGAGGGGGGGGGTGGTCGGCGAGCGCGTCGAGACATGTTAATAAACATATCGTTGACAAAGGGGGTGCCGCCGAGGGGGAGGGGAGGGGGAGGGGGATGGTGTCCGCGTTTTAGGGCGAGGAGGAGGGGGAGGAGGAGGGGACGTTTGCGTTTTCGGCGCGGGGTATTACGTTCGTCTGCTGGAATTTTATCCACCAACACCGCGTTTACGTTTTCGGTGCGCCGGGGAGGATGGGGGTCCAACGATCACGTCAGTCCGCGTGACGTCACACAGCGCGCTCGCTCCCGACCCTCGTTGTCTCTCCCCGGTTCGCGCGCGCTTCTCGTTCACGTTTTTTCCTCGCGCGCGGTCTCTCTCGCTCCCGTCCTCCGTTGTCTCTTCCCCGTTCACACGCTCTTCTCGTTCGCGTTCTCTTTTTCTCGCGCGCGGTCTCTCTCGCTCCCGTCCTCCGTTGTCTCTTCCCCGTTCGCGCGCTCTTCTCGTTCGCGTTCTCTTTTCCTCGCGCGCGCGGTCTCTCTCTCGCTCCTGTCCCCCGTTGTATATCCCCCCTACGCGCGCTTCTCGTTCGCGTTCTCTTTCTCTCGCGCGCGGTTTCTCCCCCCCCCCCCGGTTCGCGTTATCTTTTCTTCGCGCGTTTCTCGTTCGCGTGTCCTCTCCCTCGCGCGGATTTCACTTAATAATTATTATTATTATTCTTAATAATTATTATTCTATATAATATTATTATGTAATATAATAAATAATAGTGAAGGAAAAATGAATAATAAATGATATATAGAATTAAGCATTAAAAAAATTTATTTCATAAAATTATTTAATTTTTAGTAAAAATCACCATACTTCTTCTTCTTCAACATCGAATTCGTCTTCGATTTGGAACAATTTTCGAAATCCGAAGACGTCCACATCTCCCGAAACGTCCCATATTTCTTCATTGTTGTCGTGAAGCAGCTCACGCTCCCAGCGTACCCAACGCTGTCGATGAATATTGATGAAACCACGAATTCTGATTTCGTCGAAATATATAAAATTTGGCTGAAAAATTATACAAAAAATTTTTTTTTAATTTAAAATCTATAAAAAAATTTTAAAAATTTTAAAAATCTATAAAAAAATATTTATGCACACCAGAACGTGAGGAATCCTCACCCTCACCATATTAAAAAGTTCAATTTCGCGCACTGGTACGTTATCGACCCATATCCACTACAAGATAAAAAAATAGTTAATTTTTATTTTTATACAGTTATGTGAATTGTTGCGCGCATGCCGCCCGGTATGCTTTTCAAAAAATGTTACACCTAGGTCGACAGTGAATCCGTGACTCTTCGGATTTCTCTCTCACACTTATTCACACTCGCGCACTCACGAAAATAACGGGTGACACGCACGCAACGGTATTAGATATACATACCCCGATGGCAGGGTGAACGATTTCAATAAAATCTTCAATTCTGTGATATCTTGCCATTTTTTTCTTATATTCTTTGCTCGCGAACGTTTTCACAGTACTGACTGCAGAGGACTGACTTTAACTGACTGCAGAGGACCAAACCAGAGCTCAGAGAAAAGCAATTAAGATAAAATATATCTAGCATTACAATAGCAAGCAAGGATTCGTTGGAGCATCGACACCACATAGGCGAGCATCGCCGGAGCATCACTTCACAGTTTACGATATACGATACTTTAAATTTCAAGCGGCCAGAGTTCTATAGAACGTCGCATATACGGTTTTCATTCCACTTTACGCTTCTTTCCTTTATAATAAATAATTGGGAGAATTGAAAGATAATAAACTTTTTTATCATATAAGCATTAATTTATTTATTATATCTCGCATCGTATACAATATTGTCAAAAGCATAAGCTAATAATTCGCAATCAATAATCGAATTTTTATCATAAACGCTGCGCAAGATTCTAGCTGCATCACATTTATCGGTTATACAATTTCTTCCCAAAATGGTTACAAATTGTTTAAATTTTTCACTTACGCCATGAACATTTTGGCATAGTTGAAAATACACATTCTCGACGCAATGTTCTAGCTCTAACAAAAAGAGTACGGTTGACGGTTTCATGTACAAGCTGGTGTCGCACGATGTTAATTTTACAATATCTGCGTCACGTATTTTTACGAGTTTTATAATCAGATCTCGAATCGACATCGATGAAGGTGCGGTTGACTGCAGGAGTCGTTCGATATCCGCACGTTTTTCAATTAGCGCTGTCCACGTCGTATGAGCCAACACCATCTGATTTCCTCGGTTATCACCGAGAAGTAGTTCCACAAAGGACGCAGGTCCCACGCTGATTCCAATATCCAAATATTTATAAGCTGTTGATGTCAACGCGTATCGTCTGCTGAGTATACGAACCGCGCGACGCTCCAACGAAATGCTGTAAAAAAATAACGAAATTAGTAATAAAAAAATAATACAATTTATAATTTTGCAATTTAAAAAAATATAAAGCTTTATAATTTAAGAAAAAAACGAAAAACTTACTTGTTACACTTGTTCTCGTACGATGGAGTTTCATCATCCTCATCATCGTGCGCGCGACGCTTCAACGAAATGCTGTAAAAAATAACAAAATTAGTAATTTAAAAAAAACAATTTATAATTTGCAATTTTAAAAAATATAAAGCTTTATAAAAAAACGAAAACTTACTTGTTACATTTGTTCTCGTACGATGGAGTTTCATCATCGTGAATGGGTACGTAATAATTCATACGTCTGCCACCGCTGCTGCTGCTGCTTCCTTCAGCGGAATACATTCTTTCGGTTATGGAGAAGCGGACCGTTGATGTAAGCGACTGATGCAAGACTGATCGTCGTTATAAAATTAATCGAATATACGCGGCAACTTCCAACACTATGATGAAGGAGGGGGAAATTAATGTTTCTGGAACGCGCAATCAGCGCTCTGAAATTTTTAGGAGAGGGGGCTAAGGTAGGATGTTTTTTTATTAAGACGTATACCCCCCCTTCCGCATGACATCAACCGCGAAACATGTTCAGACATGTTCAGACCTCTCTCGAGTTAGAATTCGTTACGTATACTTATTCTTTAATGTTGTATACTACCGACTAATGGGGGAAAGGGAAATAAAACATAGTAAAATTTACACACATACGTATAAAATTTATTTTTTAAAAAGATGACAATTCTCTCTGACGTTTCGACCACCAGTTAAATATTTTTAATACATTTTGCAACGCGCAATTCTTAACATGTTTTCCGCATCGCATAGTATTTGTAGCATCTAGAATATTCAAAGATTCGATATCTTCGTAATCCGCATCCAGAGTCTCGATGTTTAGGTTTTTTCTCGCTTTATTCTCAAGCAGATCCACCAGCCATTCTCGTTTCTGGCATCCCTTGACGTACACGAGAGTCGGCATTTCGTCGTCGTCGTCGTTGTCAGCCTCTTCCTCACCGAGCACGGCCGACGTAATTAAACGCTTCACCTTGCTGTACGGCACGTTTCCTTCTTCCCATCGTAATCCATGGTGATTGCGAATCAACCAGGAAGCGCACGATTTGTCGGATTTTGTGAGGAGACTCCACGGCATGGGGCATGTAAAGATGTAATGCGCCAGAACGACTCCGTTTCTCAGCACCGCCACCTCCTTCACGACAAATTTCATCCCGACGACGAAACCTTGCAGGTCCACGAACGTTGGTGCGAACATGAAGAGATATCTCTCTCTGTCTTCGATGCGTGAATCGAGAGGAATGACGCGCGTTTCGCGACACTCTGATTTATATCCTGCTCTCCTTTTTTTCCTCTCATAAATTTGTATCGGGAGTGAAAGAGAGAGAAAATTTTCGTCGACGTTGCCGCGAACACTCAGACTATTTTGCGCACTACGTTGGTCAACGGATTGTACTCGATCACGCGATCGTGTATGATGAGGCAGTACGCGGAGGTATTCGGCGGTACGTTCTCCATGCAATCGAATTCTATTCTGACATCCACGGTGGCGTTTTTGATGGATTCGTTTTGTCGAGAGCAATCGATGATCACGAACGGACCGTTACGTAGAAAAGTCGAAACGGTGAGACTCGGCTCGAGATATTCGTATCCGTAATAGCCCTTGCAGAAACGCGCGTACATTTCGTACAGAATCGCCCATCTGTGTTTACCAAAGTCCAAATTCAAATCGTCGTACGGATAGACTTCCGAGTTTAGGTAGAGTTTTACGTTGGTCAATTTGCAGTCGTCGAATCGGCTCGTGTCCGCGGACATGACGTTCTTCCGACCCGTTTGCAGAGCGAAGACGACGTATCGCGGTTTCTCGAGCTGAGTCGCGGTCTTAATGGCCCACGAGTGCTTGGTCGTGTTCTGCAACAGGGGATACTCGTACAGATCCCACGAACGGAAACCCATACTTAGATATCGTCCGTTTTCCAAGGTACGCAGCATCGACAGCTTGTTGACCTCGCTCAATACCACGTGAGGCATTCGCCACTGTATCTTGAGTAGTTTGACGGTAGGCTCCAACGCGAGACTTCCCATCAGACAATTGTTGTCGGTGCGCGATCGTATCAAGATTAATTCGTGACGAGCGTTGATCACCACGCGTTTGTAATCCTCGCAAAATCCCAGTAACAGGTTGAGCGGTACGCAGAAATTGAAGTATCCGTTCGGGTTATTATGTGGTTCCCAGCCCGCGTTTCGCAGGATCACGCTTCTGTCGGACGATACCGTTACGTAGTTCTTGAGCGTGCTGGTTATTCCTACGTTTCTACAGTGATCAATCTCCACACCGTCGAGTTCGTATCGAATTTCATCGAACATGAACGCGACGCAATTATTCCCCAATACCACGTTATCGGTTGGATCGGCTTGATCGCCTCGATCGGCTGCTCTGGTCACCGTCAATGTTCCTTCGACGTAGAGAAAACTTTCGCACGGCAACGTATACAGATCCTGCTGTTGTATGGGTATTCGTATCTCGTCGCTATACTCGAACGTTGTGTTGGCGTACGGGTTGTACGTGTGAGTCTCGATCTTGACGATGCGATCGTCAAAGACCGGCTCGCCTCCGATGTTAAGAATTTCAGTCATCGTTCAGATGTTTCGTACCGCGAATCCCAGAGATTGTAAAAATTTAACGTTCGATGCGTTGAGCTTCTTTCTCGTCTCTGTTTTCGTCTCTGTTTTAACGCTACCGAATGTCGATTTGATGATATCGTCGATCGTCGCAGTCGTAAAGATATTCTTATCTGTCGCGTGCTTCGAGTCGTTCAACACGAGCATGTCACACGTCGCGCGTTATCGCTGTTGCCGTCGTACGTGCAATCTGACGGTGATCTCTTCTCCTCGAAAATCGAGCAATCGTCCGTCTTGATCCGTGACGCGTATCGTTAGATCCGTAACGCTTCGCGCGATGATCGGCAGATAAATGATTTGCGCCGGCGTTTCCGATATCTTATATCCCGGTGGTACGCTCGGTGAAAATTCGTGTATCGTGTGAACACGTTTGCCGTTGCTGTACGCACCCGCGGTCACGTTACACTCCACGCGAATAATGTTTACGTTGATAATATTAATCGACGCGTCCGATTCGTGCCACTGTCCCGGCTGCAATATACGCTTCGACGAGAATCCCAGCAGCGATCCAACGTTGTTCGGTTTGTTAAAGTTCACTCTGAAAGCGCACTTGATCTCGCTCTTCATCGTATTGTAATTTGCGCGGAGCACTATCGGGTATTCCGCGGCCTCGTCTTCGTAGCCGTTCGCGCGAGCGGTCGCCTCTCGCGCGATATTCGCGACCAACGTACGATCATCGTTGGAACGATTTACGCGTCGCGGGCGTTTTCGTGAAATTTCGCGTTTCAAAAACTCATGTATGGCTCGTATCTCGTACGATCCCTCGGGAATCGTAATTTCCGTGTCATCCTCGTCGAAATAAAATTTATTGTTCGAAGAATTCACGTTTGGAATCGTGTGATAAGTCTCAAAACACGTTAGACCGAGCTCGTAGTCACCGTCGCTCAGATCCACGGCGGGAAAATAGTGCTCCGCGAGGATGCTGCTCTTCCCGGTCAGCGTGAACGTTATAGACATGTCGGTGGAAACCGTTAAGGAATACTGAGTCACCACGGCGCACCGTCAGACTTTAAATTAGCGTCGATCGTCCGGAGAAATCGCAGGCACAATTGTCCACAGATGTTCTGATCGTATCGCTGATAAGACGTGCAATTGTACTCAATCTTCGTCACGCTCGACCCGAAATATCGCACCAATTCTTTCGGCGGTCGAAGATTGCCGAAACTGTCGAAATATACGACTCGATCTTCCCTCTTCGCGTACGCTACCCAATGAGTACCGGGACCCGCTGCATCGTCCAAATTTACGATACCGCTCTCGTTTCGACGTACACCGCCGATCGGTAACGAATCACGCATGAAGACACCTCTGAAGAACGGTACGCGCATACGCCTTGCCAGTCGATTCAATTGTACGTTAGTCGTAATACCCGCGGGCATATTTAACGTCTTTTTGACGTTTTTTTTTTTATTTTTGACGCTACTCCTCGCCCGCGTTTGTGCGGGCCGAGATACAGCCCTCGTCCATATTTGTACGGAGCGAGATAAAGTCCGCGACCTTCCACGGCACGATTGTGACGTTGCATCTCTTCCAGCTGACGCCGCGCGGCTTTGTTATCGTTCACGGCCTTTACGACTCCCGCCGCTCCGCCGGCCAGAGAACCAAGAACTCCCAACAACGGTAGAATCGGCAATACGCCGCCTCGTTTCGCTGTCGGAAGTATCCGTTTTTTCGTTAGCTTTTTTTTCTTCACCGTTTTCGATTTTTTTGTTTTCAAGCCCATTCCGAGCTTCGTCTTAGCCTTCATGGTCGCCCAGACGGCTGTAGCGGCAGCTCTCTCTCCGAGAGTCGAATCTCTCGCGGTAATGCGTTTTCGCGCTTCCGCAGCGAGTATCTCGTCCGCCGCGTGTCTCTCGGTGAGATCACGGTTACGCGAATAGGCTATGTCGTGCTCGCGACACGCTGCGTCCAATGGATTGATACCTTGATCGCCTCTCGCCAATCGATCTTGTAAACGAGTTCCCGGACCGCAAAATTGATAGCTGGGAATGTGTAATTCGAACGGAAGTGCGTTTATCGCGCGATTTAACAGGCCTCCACCATTTTTTTTCGTTGACATTCGCCGCAATCCTTTATCATTGGCGCGGGACCGTCGACGTGCGTTCGCTGCCACGGTTGATTGTAATGTTCGTAACAACGACGATACGTCTGAACCTCCAAATCCGCCCTTATATGTTCCGGAAGCTTGTCCCACACGTAGTGGACGTGATCGCCGCACGTTTGCAGCAGAACGGCTTTCGGCACAAATTGCAGCTGTTCGGCGCTCAAGTCGCGAATATCGGAAGGTCTCGACAGTAGAACGAACATTTTTGCTACTGAGCGATTCGCGGTTCCGCTCGGCTATAAATAGGCGTTCGAGTCAGCCAGAAAGTCGACAGTGTGGAAAGAAATGAGATTCGTGCGACAACCGTTGGCGATTCGCGTGACGAATTGCGACGACAGATCACGGTTGATGGGGAGCAACGTGGAGAAACGCAAGCACGGTACGATGCTGCCGGCTACTATACGCGCGATCATTTGCGGCCCTTCGAATTGCGGTAAAACCAACGTTCTGATTAGCTTGCTGGAAAGTCCGCACGGTGTACGTTTCGAAAACGTGTACGTGTACTCGAAATCGCTGCAACAGCCGAAATATCGATATCTGGAGAATTTATTGACATCGATCGACGAAATCGGCTACTTTACGTTCTCCAATAACAGTGACGTCATTCCACCGAGCGATGCACGTCCAAACTCGATCTTCGTCTTCGATGACGTGGCGTGCGACAAGCAAGACACGGTGAGAGAGTATTTCTCAATGGGCAGGCACTCGAGCGTCGACTCCTTCTATCTCTGTCAGACGTACGCGAGAATACCTAAACATCTGATACGCGACAACGCGAACCTGCTGATCCTGTTCAAACAGGATGGTACCAATTTGAAACACGTGTACAACGATCACGTAAATACCGACATGTCGTACGACGAATTTTGCTCGTTGTGTCACGATTGTTGGCAATGCAAGTACGGTTTCGTAGTAATAGACAAGGACAGCGCGCTTTCGAACGGCCGATACAGAAAAGGATTTAACGTGTTCGCGATACCGCAAAAGCGATCAGTCGGTGCCGATACCTCGTCGGAGGTGAAACGTTAGCCTTATAGAGATCGACGTTCTGCTTTGTTTTCCCTGCGATGGCCGCGATCAACGGGAGCGAGAATATTCGCGAACGCGAGAAGATCGTGAAAAAGATTGCGAAAACGAGTAATTCGATTCGCAAGAAACTTCGCGCTTTGAAAACCGGTAAGATCGAGAAGGACATTGAGTTGGACACGCACTTTAAACCTCTCATCGGACCGCTGAAAAAGATCGTCGATAACTCGAGCTTGACCGCGGTGAAAAAAGAGGAACCGACGGAGAGCGACGCTGACGCGAAAATCGAACCGCTATCCGTTCAACAGCGCGGGGAGGAGGAGGAGGATGAGGAGGATTGGGAGGATGCGACGTCGAAAAAGAGAAAACGATCAGACTCCTGGTTGGATCTCCCATCGACACCGCTTAAATCTAATCAATCGAAACGAACGAAAGTACTACCGATAACCTCTACACCGACCACGACGACGACGGGAACCGTGCAAGATACAATTCCCGAATTCCTCACAAGCGCGAATGTTTTTGAAACCACGGACGACTCGATCGCGACATCCGTACGAAAAACGTTGGAAACGTCGATGGGACAGGAAACGTTTCTACAATCGTTGCAAGATCACTTGGGTCCGCTGAGCCGAGAGTACATCAAGGCTTTTCTGAGCGCCGATCGAGGTATAGACCGCGCATACGGCGTTTATTTCAGCAAAGACGGACTGATGCTAGGTAATAAACGTTTTCAAGTGGACAACGCGGATACCATAATTATCGATGGCGTACGATACGGCGGCACACCCGGCATTTACGAGTTAATCTTCAAAAGAATGCCCGATGATGAGATCTACACGAGGGAAGATATGAAAAAATACAGGCACATACTGTTGGCAACGAGTGCTCATAAAATCAAGCATGATCCTCGCGAGCGAGTAAAGAGCAACTGTGGACACAAGTATCTAAATATAATCGCATCGTTGTTCCCTCCCGAATCCAAGAAGAAAACATCTGGAAAGGGATTATCCATGCCTCGCGCGATGACGCTAACCGACAATAAGATCGACTACGTGCACTGGGACGACCCCAACGAGCTGGTGGATCGTCTGCGATTGCTCGACGCTTCGCGCCACGCCGGCAACAATGCCCACGACAACGAGATCATGTCGATCATCGAGGAACTTCGCGAAGCCGGACTTATTATAAATTAAACCGTGCGAC
This sequence comes from Temnothorax ravouxi, assembly GCA_030770255.1. Classification (NCBI taxonomy): domain Eukaryota; kingdom Metazoa; phylum Arthropoda; class Insecta; order Hymenoptera; family Formicidae; genus Temnothorax; species Temnothorax ravouxi. The sequence goes on from JASTWP010002371.1 coordinate 41,462, forward strand.
GGTGATCCGTTCAATCAGCGTCGAAATGCCGATCAACAAATTTGGATCGTTCGAGCACAGCGGAGACGCGACGAATGCCATTTCGTACCATCGGTGGAGCGAATTAATGAGAAATTTCGTGCGCAATAACGCTCTGTGTCGCGCCGCCACGGACTTTGACGCAAAGTCGCGCAAGATTCGTCGCGTAGCGCAACCTGAGACTGACGGTGACGCTGTTAACAAACTGTACGTTAATCAATTCTTTAAAATATTGAGCAATCAACGAAAAGAATCAGACGAGAAGCTGACTGCGTTCGAGAAAGATCTGCAAGCGTTACGAACTGCGATAAACGCCCTTCGACGTGCGAATATCGTTGAATCAGACGCGACAACGAACAAGAATGGACAAACGGTTCAGCAGAAACGACTATCGAAAGGCGACGAGTGAAGAGAAGCAACGGTTCATCAACGACGGTGAGGAACGGCAACGAACGATTCGAGAACGGTTGTCGGACGGCTGTCTAGCGGTTCGAGAACGATTGTCGGACGGTTGTCAAACGGTTCAAAAACAGCTTAAAAACGATTGCGAGCGGTTTAAAAACAGCTGCGAATTACGCGGAGACAGGAAAGGCTACAAACGGCTAAAGAACGTCGACGACGACGACGACGATGAGTGGTAAGAAGCACTTAACTGACGACGACGAGCGACAACGAACGATTCACGAATGGTTCAGAAGCGGTTACGAATGGTTCAGAAGCGGTTACGAACTGTTCAGAAGCGGTTACGAACTGTTCGGAAATTGCTACAAACGATGCACTAGAAGCAGAAACGGCGACAACGAAACATGAGACCGTTAAAATCGACCGATGCGGATAAAAATATCGAAAAACGACGGTTGGTGGACGAATTGCACGCACCGGCGAGAAGAAATTTTCCCCGCAGACACGTCATAGTGCGAGGGTACGACGACCTGTGGCAGGCTGACATCGTCGAGATGCGTCCGTACTCGCGTTTCAACGGAGGCTACCACTACATACTCACCGTCATCGATGTGTTGAGCAAGTACGCGTGGGCCGTGCCGCTCAAGGGTAAAGGCGGCAGCGAGACAGCCGACGCTATCGCTGAGATAATTCGACGCAGCGGGAGGTGCCCTAGTAATCTACAAACCGACATGGGGAAGGAATTTTACAACACCGACGTGCAACGTCTCGTGAAAAAACACGACATCAATCATTATTCCACGTATTCGGTGTTGAAAGCGTCGGTCGTCGAGCGATTCAATCGTACGTTAAAGAACAACATGTGGAAGATGTTTACGCTCAACGGAAATTACAAGTGGGTCGACGCGTTGCCGCGACTCGTGTCGGATTACAACGCGCGCAAGCATCGAACCATCGGCATGCGACCCGTCGACGTTACCCCCGCGAAAGCCGAAATACTCTTGGCTACGGTGTACAGCGCGATAAAAATCGCGGGTCCGGCAAAATTCAAAGCGGGCGACTCGGTACGCGTTAGCAAATACAAGACGATTTTCGAAAAGGGTTACACGCCGAATTGGACCACCGAGGTGTTTAAGATCGTTAAAGTGCAGCGTACCAATCCCGTAACCTATCTACTCGAGGACTATCGCGGAAAATCCGTCGCTGGGGCGTTCTACGAGCACGAGTTGCATCGCGCGACTTATCCGGACGTGTATCTCGTGGAGAAAGTACTGCGCAGGAGGGGCGACGAGGTTTACGTTAAATGGCTGGGATTCGATGGATCGCACAACTCATGGATATCCAAGGATAATGTTATTTAATTTTGGGCAAACTTTTTTATTCATGACATAAAAATATGCAATATGAATACATGTAAATGTTTGAAATATGAAATAAACATAAAATATGTGAAATACACATATGTGTGCAATATATTTATTTATTAATATTCTTTCAAATACTGTAATATAACACTCACAATACGTTACTACATGCATTCATACGTTATACTATACTATACATACGTTATACTATACATACATACGTTATACTATACATACGTTATACTGTACACACGTTATACTATACATACGTTATACTATACATACGTTATACAATACATACGTTATACATTTTTATACACACGTTACAAAGGTATTCGGTAATGTCCCCACGGTAACGTATCGGTCGAATTAGGTATAATATATCGCTTGTCGTCGTACGGACTCAGAGCGATTTTTGTTTCGGACATGGTGTACACCTCGTGCAACTTCGATCGTATACAGGACTGCTGCCGCGTCATTTCAATTTCGTCTCGCAGACACCGCGTGTAATCGTCGAACGTTATAGTACGCGCTACGACGTTGCTCTTGACACCTTTCGCTTTTTTACAGTCTTTCTTACCATCCACCCTCAACGCGTACATTTTCGCCCTGAGTCCGACGAATTCGGTCATGATCGCACCGTTGTTTTCATCTTTCATCAAGCCCGGCACCTTCTTGTTCTCGAGCGTTATACCGTACGGGTTGTCGATCGCGTAATCGCTCGTGTCGAATCTAGCGATATCGT
>JASTWP010002372.1:0-43974 GCA_030770255.1 Temnothorax ravouxi
AAGCATAATACTAAAATTATTCTACCATCATCATCACCAACAACTAATAAATATGTGGATGATTCGTTTAACTCTCAGTATCCTATCATAAATGATGTATTTTTGCACAAAGATAGCAATACAAATTTCGCTATAAATATTGAGCAACAAGATTTACCCACTGTTTTAGGAAGCCATAAAGACGATAAATGTCGCATTGTTTCTAATTTAGCGTTAGATCGATCATCCTTGAATATTGTTAGAAGAAGTGAAACTTCTTTTACGATACGGAGACAAAGTAAAGATATACTTCTTAATAATAATTCTTTAGATTCTTTACAATATGACAATAACACACATATTTATTCAAAAATGGATACTGAGTCATTATTAAATAGAGAAGTATCTTTTACTCGAGATATTTCGGGTGAATCTAAATGCACAAACATAACAGATATTTCCCAAGCTGATCCCACGTACGAACCATCACAGTTTGATACTACTTTAGAAAATCTGTCAGCAAATACGAGTAATAAAATAGTCTTCCAATAATATTAGCCCAAATAAAGAAAATAAAGACAATAATGCTCAAATAAGTCCAAATAAAGAAAATGAAAGTAATGTCTCACTACAAAATAAGTCGTCAGAATTTTATAATGAAATATCAAATGCACAACAAGGTGCTTGTGATGATGCTAAAATGTTCGTTGCTTCCTCTCGAGGACGTTCTGGAGCAGGCAAAAAAAATTTTTGTCTATATTGTAAAACTTTTCAAAGTAAAATCTGTCGTCACTTGGAACGGGTACATAAAGATAAAGCAGACGTACAAAAATTTATTGATCTACCGAAAGGTACTACTGAACGTAGACGAATAATTGATACAATAAGAAGAAATGGTAATTTCTTATTTAATACTAACACTAAATACAATGACGGAGAGCTTATAGTATGTAATCGGCCAAACCAAAAAATGTCAAGAGGTGCGCAAGATTTTCAAGCTTGCATAAATTGCAGAGGACATTTTTCGAAGACTACCATCCGTCATCATTTTCGTTATTGTGTTGGACGTTCTAAGAAGCGGAATAGATCGATTAATGTCTTGGGACGCGCGATTACTGGTAGAATTCATGAAGCAGCAAACCTAACGTTAGCAACAGTAGTATTTTCTGTGTTAAGAGAAGATCGTATAACACGTCTTATACGATACGATGAACTTCTTATAAAACATGCAAATAAATTATGTGATAAATATAAACTCCAGCACCAACACGACATGATTCGAAGTCGATTAAGATTGCTCGGCCGTTTTCTCATTGCACTTAAATCGATTAATCCCGATATAGAAAATTTCACTTCGTTGTACAATCCAAAATATTACGATCATATCATACAAGCAGTAAATGAAGTTGCAGGTTTTGATAGCCAAACAAATGTGTATAAAACACCGTCTAATGCAACTAACCTCGGAACGCTATTAAAGCAAGTTGGAAATACTTTAATTACAGAATGTATCAAAAAATCTGATTATTCCACAAAACAATCAGCGGAAAACTTAATAAAATTGATTACAGAAGATTATGCCGCGAGTGTTGCTCGTACTGCCTTAGAAACACAGTCTCAACAAAAACGGAAAAAAAAGGTTATTCTCCCAACAACAGAAGATATCTCTAAGTTATATATAATCATCTCAAAGAAATAAGACAATCATGTTATGATAAATTGAAAAAAAAAATTTCATACAATGTGTGGCTTACTTTAGCAAAGGCAACATTAGTCGCGGTTCAAGTTTTTAATCGCCGTCGTGCGGGCGAAACTGAACGTATATCGATTGAAGAATTTAATAATCGTCAAGCAATTAATGAGAAAACAAATTATGAATTGTTTAAGTCTTTATCAACTAATAATAAGTGATATTTTAGTTGCGCCGTCGACTCGCGTGAATAGGGTCGCCCGTCGCGCGCCCATGCGGTGGTTTATCAGTCGCGTACATTGCTCGTCCCGCGAGGGGGAGTTTACGGGAAGTGTGTTTACGGGAAGTGTGTTTACGGAATCAAGTCAGTGAGCGAATTCTTTCTCTTTCTTTTTTTAACATAAAGAGATTTAAATTTCTCAGAGCCTGTCACTTGTTACGCGAATTTTCTAATCAATGTAAGGCGAAAATGCCTATTAGTTTACGCGGCACACAATTAAGGAAACATATTGCAACTAAATGTATTTTGTTGAATTTACAAAATGATGTACTTCATCATCAAGCGGATCTTGCTGATTACATGGGACACGCAGAAAATATTCACAGGGAATATTATAGACAGCCTATAGTTAGTAGAGACATTTTGCGAATGTCGCAGCTTCTGGAGAAGGCTCAAGAGGATATTAATGCAAATGAGGAAGAGGAAAGCGATAGTGATAAAGAAAATGAAATAGAAGAAAATGAAAACAGCGGTGAAGAAAACACTGTAGGTAATACAAAATCATCTGATTTAAACTACAATAGGACAGAAAGAATAGAATCATATAGGATGAAGTCGCTTGATTTACATAAAAATACTCCTGAGCACACAGATACAAACCATGAATCTATTAATAGTACTAAACGAAAACGCAGTAGTAAGTTGATTAAAAAATATTTTTTTATTTTTACAAGAAGAGTAATCAAAACTATGTTTAAAATAATAAATTTATTTCTAGCTTCTCCCTATGGTAAAACAAAACGGCAACGTTGGGACAAAGACGAAGAAGATATAGTAATGAAATTATTTGGAAAATATCTATATTTACCAAATTTGCCTCCAACACAGGATCTATTGGCAGCGATTAGGACATACAAGTGTTTACAAAAACGTAAACGTACAGCCCTGCAAATAAGGAGTTTTCTTCATAACAGAAGACGGAAGATACAAAAGAAGAAAAAAAATTCTCTTAGAACTGATGTATCGTCATCATACGAGGATTCTAATGATGAAGAAGACAGTCAACAATCTTTAATTACGAAACATATTAATTCAATATTTAAACAAGATATTGAAACAAAGCATATACCTTCGATAAATGAATGCACACGTGCACAAAAAAAATCAAAATTATTGTCTAATCTAAGTATAAAACAAATACAAACAGCAGTTTTTAACTTAATAAGTAAGTAATAAAAATATAAGGTATACGTAATAAACTTGATATATATGTACTCATGTATATCTTCTAAATCTAAATAGCAGAGCGCATTTAAGTATATTTATATTCATTAAAAATACGCATGAGTTTTAGCATGACATTAAATAACTATAAATATGAAATGTCGAAATAACGTATATTTACAAATACATATAATGTAAAGTTGGAAAAAACAGTTTATTTTTTTAAAAACTTATATGTAATATAAAAAACTGCATTTACTAATTGTTTCAGTGTCTTCCTAATATACTTTTATCAGTCTAAAACAGTAGGTAAGCTATGTTAGTTCTAACTCAACCTGTGGGATCTGAGGGGGGTGAGGGGCGGGGGGAACCGCGGGCGGGGGGTGAGGGGGGGCCGCAGGAGGGGAAGGGGGAACCGCGTTTTTCGAGCGCCGCGGGAGGGGAAGGTGGGAACCGCGTTTTTCGAGCGCCACGGGAGGGGGGAGGAACCGCGTTTTCCGGCGCCGCGGGGCGAGGAGGTCCGCGTTTTCAGGCGCCGCGGGGCGACCGCGTTTTCGCCGCGGGAGGGGTCCGCGTGCAACGGCCGCGCCGGTCCGCGTGACGTCACACGCTCCCGCTCGCGTTATCTCTTCCTCGCCCCCGTCCCCCGGTCGCGCGCGTCTTCTTGTTCTCGCGGTCTCTCCCGGCCCCCGGCCCCCCCACCCGTTCGCGTTATCGCTCACAATCGCATATATTTTTTTCGCCAACAATATTTAATCGTTTAGATCTTCGCGATATTTAATTTTAATATTATATTTAAGTAAACGATAAACGAAGCTTAACGACAGGGAACGGTAAATGAAAAGGAAATTTTTTAACCATATTATATGTATTTATTTATTATGTAGCGCATTATACACAATAGTATCAGCAGCATACGCCAACAGTTCACAATCAATAATCGAATTTTTATCATAAACTTCACGCAAGATTGTAACTGCGTTACATTTGTCAATAATACATTTTCGCCGTAAAATTGTTACAAACTGTTTAAATTTTTTCACTTACGCCATGAACATTTTGACATAGTTGAAAATACACATTTTTGACGCAATGTTCTAGTTCGAACAGGAAGAGTACGGTTGACGGTTTCATGTACAAGTTGGTGCCGCACAACGTCAATTTTACAATATCTGCGTCACGTATTTTAACGAGCTCCAGATCTCGAAACGTTAGCGATGATGGTGCCGATGACTGCACGAGTCGCTGTATATCTGCACGTTTTTCGATGAATGTCACCCACGTTGCATGTGACAGAATTATTCGATTGCCTCGGTTATCACCAATATGTATATCCACAGAGGACATAGGTCCCGCGTTGATTCCAACATCCAAAAATTTATATGCTGTCGATGTCAAGGCATATCTCCTTCCCAAAATACGTGGCGTGTAGCAGGGTTTATCAAAACTGTAAAAAATACAATTACGTTTAAAAAAAGTTTTTTTTTCACAAGTATATACGAAAATTAGCGGTACTTACTCATTGTGCTGTTTCTCGCACGTTTCATCTTGAATCGGAACGTCGTAGTTCGCACCGTGAGTGTTCATCGTATCTGGAGGCTGTTTGCGACGTACACAAACCGTATCGAACTCTCGACTGCGCTCTAGAATCCTCGTAGACCATTTATACATACCCAAAACTGCAAATCTTGCAAAAATAGCGCCAATGTACGGCTGCTGCATGGTGACCACCACCACAATCCACATATACGTTAAATGTGATATCTTTGTTAAGAACATTCGTGATGAGATCACCTCATCGGGCATCAAATATGATTTCTTTTCAAAAGCATACGTGTCTTGCGATGATTTCATCGAGCACGTGCAAAACTGCAAATTTTGCAATTTTGCATAAGTCAATGGAGCGTTACTGTTTTGAAGAACATGTCGCGACATGTCTCGCGATGATTTTATCGAACACGCGCGAAACTGTTTCGATGATTTGATTTGTATAACTGCTATTGAATAAGTATCTATATTTAATACAATTTATATTTTAAATATTAATTATATTTTAAACATTATTTTTATTATAATCTTTTAGGAAGTAACATACTTGTTATATTTGCGATTTAAATAACATAGAAGAAAATGATAAATTTATCTGACAGCTCCTACGTACGTTATGAGCATAAAGTTCGAGTTCCGCATTAATTATTCGAAGTCATACAGTAATATGGGAATGTTGCGGGAACAGGGACAGAAAGCCAGTCAAACATAGTATAAATTTTCACTAAAGGTTCTTTAGAATAGTTTATTGTAGTAGTTCATTAGCAGTACAGAACTATCTGCCGATTGCACACAATAAACTCGACATAAGACATAAACGTTTAAATTTAAGCGTAATTCTTTCGCTCTTTGCGCACACTGCCAATGCATCGACGCAACACACACACGAGTATGACAAGCATAGTATATCCAACAACATATACAGAACGTCAATAATACAATATGCAATAGTCATGTCCTACAATATATATATATATATAAATTTTAAACACATCGAACCCCGTCAATTTCTCAAAGATGCGGGAGACGTTGTACTCGATCGTGGCTGCATACGGAACGTCATGCAACGACATGACAATGTATGGATAAACCCTATGTTTAACGGTGAATTTTTTGCGGGTGACAAACGCGCGAATAAAAGTATCGCTACGAGAAACAGTGAACTCTTTTGTACGTTCAATCTGCAAAAATGGTACGTGTTGCGCGTTATCTAGCCTATACTAGCATCGCTGGAGGAATTCCAGGAACGTAATAGCGAGTAAGCGTTGTCACGTATACTTAATTTGACTGTTCACATAAACAAGTACAATGCATGCGAGGTGTTTTGTGGAAACACCGAGAGAAATTAAAATGAATAGAGCTGTGGTCAACGTCGCGCGTTCTCACTCGCGGCCCCGTTCGCGCGCGTCTTTTCTTCACCAACGATATTTAATTGTTTAGATCTTCGCGATATTTAATTTTTAATATTACATTTAAGTAAACGATAAACGAAGACAGCTTAATTCTAATGACAGGGAATGGGATGAATGGTAAATGAAAAGAAAAAATCATTTAAACTTTTTACCATATTATATACTTATTTATTTGTCATGTGGCATGAATTTTGTGTCAACATAAATTCATATAAATAGGTTAGATTACTATGCACTTTATTCCCATGATGGGGTTGAAAGGGCGTTTTTAGGGACGCCAACTTTTTACAAAATCATTTTACATTTACTCGCTTTCTGCCACCTAATTACTCTGCCTATACACACACCCCCACACATACATGCACACAACGCTCGCCTTGTCTTATCCTTAGAATCCGTACAAATATATATTGCTTATAGATAAGTTACAAAATTGATATAGTGTTTTTTTAAAAGCGCAACCTTAACTGAGGAAGTAAGAAAATAATGGGAGTTCAAGGCAACTTCTTTACCTGAAACACACAAATGTAACAAGATGATTAATATAAAGCAATGTTTATTCAATATATTTTGTATTAGAAAAACGAGTAACTTATCAGTGTTCTTCTTCTTCTTCAAAGTCCTCTATATCGAATAAACGACGTAATCCAAAAATATCAATGTCCGCGGAATTTTTCCAGATTTCAGCGTTGTTTTCCTGGTCAATCGTCCTAAACCAACTTATCCAACGCTGGAGCGCCAAGTTTACAAATCCTCATGCTATTTTATCTCGTGCATGTATATATGGTGCTGAAAACAAGATGAACAAAAATTTTAAAAATGTGAAATCTATGAAAATATTCATACGTACCGGATTGCGAGGGATCCGAATCCTCACCATATTATTTAGTTCTATTTCAAAAGCGGGCACGTTGTCTACCCATATCCACTGTAACAAAAAGAATGATTATATGTGACAGGAATTATAATAGTTTACGTTTACCTGAGTATTACTTCTGTAGTAACTTATACGAACGATATCATCGTAGTTACTATAAAATCTTTCGTTTATGCGGAGGAATTATCGTATCGGGAAGGGTCCGCGTGCAACGGCAGCGTCGGTCCGCGGAGGAGGGGGAGGGGGTATCGCGTTCGCGTTTCTCCATTACTCTTCACGCTATTACATGCAAGCTTAATTAAATAAATTTTTATTGTACTTAGAAAATTTGCCTACCACCGATGGATTTGAACCAGAAACCTCCGGCTTTTGAGTCAGTCACCTTCAGAATACAGGCCATAGTCTCTTAATTTTAAACAATAATATGTATACACTAAAATACTGCAGGCTATTTACACAGTTAAAATTTACACAAAAACACACATAGGACACAGATTACACGGTGAAATAAGATATAATGGGTCTCCACAAGATGAACAGAAAAGACCGTCCATGAGAATATACGGACATGTGTCGTGTCTACGATAAACGTATAAAATCGAGAATATTCCACTGATTCTCACAATGCATGACGCACAAAACTTCACCTGTCCTGGAGTAAAATAACTGTATATGCAGCACATCTTTGTCAGAAGATTTAACGCATTTACTTCTGCATGATTCAACACTGAAAATTTTTTCCGTATCAGACATTTCACTATCATAACACGAATCGTCTGACAATATTGCATCTTCATCAGACATTTCTTCTTCTTCATTCACTTCCATTTCTTCATCGTTTGCTTCAACTTTCATTTTTTCTCCTCCTTCAAACAATTCTTCGAGATCCATTTTATTTTAATGATAAAACCGCGGTATTGCACTAACGCGTCTAAATCAATTAGACGTTATATTTTCCACCGTCTTTTTGACCGTCCCCTATTTTTTTCCAATATATTTGGTAATAGAGAAACATCCGGTTCGATTGGCGATCGGCGATTCTGATTTCGCGACGGATCAAGTATCTCGTTACGTCGATTCTCCACAAATCCGATCTGCAACAATTCCTCACGAGCGGTTCGCTGATTTTTACGATCGGTTTTCAGATTTTAGGATTGAACACCGGTTTGCAAAGTTCTTCGTATTTGTAGTTCATATCATGTTAAATTTGGTGGGCTTTGAAATACAGTAGCATTAAGATGGCCAGTACGAACCAATTTTCGTATAAGCCGCAAAGAGCATCGAAAAAGGACGTTGCAGGCCTCAAAAGGCACCAATACACGGTATTAATGTTGGAAATCACAGTGCAAACAGCAACAATCGCAACGCTTGAAAAAATTTTTTGTCAAGACAAACACGACCGAACACGATCAAGCACACCAACCGACTCTTACTTCCAGTTCTCGACTACTGAGCGTACCATCAAATTCATCCTTCTACATCTCACTATTGTTACATTGTTTGCTTTTTTCATATCTAATTTTATTGTGATCTCAGCATCCATACTATTGCGCCTTCCAAAAAATCTGCAATGTGCAGTTTTGCACGTGTGCAATGAAATCACCGCGAGGCACGTAAGTTCTTAAAAACGATATCGCGTTATTGACTTTCAGTGGTTTAATCTGTATAACTGCTATTGAACAGCTATCAAACAGCTATTGAACCGATATGAAACAGCTATCAAACAGCTATTAAACTGCTATGAAACAACTAAAAACAGCTAAAAACAGCTGTAAAACAGCTATCAAACAACTATTGAACCGCTATAAAACAGCTAAAAACAGCTATCAAACAGCTCTTGAACAGCTCTCAAACAACTAAAACAGCTATCTGTATAACTGCGATCTGTATAACTGCTATTAAATAGCTATCAAACAGCTATTGAACCGCTATGAAACAGCTATCAAACAGCTATTGAACCGCTATGACACAGCTAAAAACAGCTAAAAACAGCTATGAAACAGCTATCAAACAGCTATTGAACCGCTATCAAACTTCTTTAAAACAGCTATCAAGCAACTAAAAACATCTTTAAAAACAGCTATCAAACAGCTATCAAACAACTAAAAACAGCTATCAAACAGCTATCAAACAACTAAAAATAACTATCAAACAACAATCCACATCGCCGAATACCAGCTAATTATCCTGGGGTTTCATTCCCTTAACCAGCAGAAGAAGAACCTATTCGACGGAGACGATCAGGAAAAATCACAGCTGCGATCAAATGCGCTTATCGGATAAATTTTACCAAACCGAACAACATTGTATGAGTCATCCTGGTGAGTCATCCTGGTGAGTCATCCTGGTGAGTCATCCTGGTGAGTCATCCTGGTGAGTCATCCTGGTGAGTCATCCTGGTGAGTCATCCTGGTGAGTCATCCTGGTGAGTCATCCTGGTGAGTCATCCTGGTGAGTCATCCTGGTGAGTCATCCTGGTGAGTCATCCTGGTGAGTTATCCTGGTGAGTCATCCTGGTGAGTCATCCCGGTGAGTCATCCTGGTGAGTCATCCTGGTGAGTGAGAATAAATAACAACAGGGAATACAAGAACACACATATAAGCGAGCTGTTGATTTCGATAGCTGATCAATAGCGTAAATTTACCCAAAATCAATGGCTCGCTTATATGTGTGTTCTTGTATTCCCTGTTGCCATTTATTCTCACTCACCAGGATGACTCACCGGGATGACTCACCAGGATGACTCACCAGGATGACTCATACAATGTTGTTCGGTTTGGTAAAATTTATCCGATAAGCGCTTTTGATCGCTGCTGTGATTTTTCCTGATCGTCTCCGTCGAATAGGTTCTTCTTCTGCTGGTTAAGGGAATGAAACCCCAGGATAATTAGCTGGTATTCGGCGATGTGGATTGTTGTTTGATAGTTGTTTTTAGTTGTTTGATAGCTGTTTGATAGCTGTTTTTAGTTGTTTGATAGCTGTTTGATAGCTGTTTTTAAAGATGTTTTTAGTTGCTTGATAGCTGTTTTAAAGAAGTTTGATAGCGGTTCAATAGCGGTTCAATAGCTGTTTGATAGCTGTTTCATAGCTGTTTTTAGCTGTTTTTAGCTGTGTCATAGCGGTTCAATAGCTGTTTGATAGCTGTTTCATAGCGGTTCAATAGCTGTTTGATAGCTGTTCAATAGCAGTTATACAGATCGCAGTTATACAGATAGCTGTTTTAGTTGTTTGAGAGCTGTTCAAGAGCTGTTTGATAGCTGTTTTTAGCTGTTTTTAGCTGTTTTATAGCGGTTCAATAGTTGTTTGATAGCTGTTTCACAGCTGTTTTTAGCTGTTTTTAGTTGTTTCATAGCAGTTCAATAGCTGTTTGATAGCTGTTTCATATCGGTTCAATAGCTGTTTGATAGCTGTTCAATAGCAGTTATACAGATTAAACCACTGAAAGTCAATAACGCGATATCGTTTTCAAGAACTTACGTGCCTCGCGGTGACTTCATTACACACGTGCAAAACTGCACATTGTAGATTTTTTGGAAGGCGCAATAGTATGGATGCTGAGATCACAATAAAATTAGATATGAAAAAAGCAAACAATGTAACAATAGTAAGATGTAGAAGGATGAATTTGATGGTACGCTCAGTAGTCGAGAACTGGAAGTAAGAGTCGGTTGGTGTGCTTGATCGTGTTCGGTCGTGTTTGTCTTTACAAAAAATTTTTTCAAGCGTTGCGATTGTTGCTGTCTGCACTGTGATTTCCAACATTAATACCGTGTATTGGTGCCTTTTGAGGCCTGCAACGTTCTTTTTCGATGCTCTTTGCGGCTTATACGAAAATTGGTTTGTCCTGGCCATCTTAATGCTACTGTATATCAAGGCCCACCAAATTTAACATGATATGAACTACGAATACGAAGAACTTTGCAAATCGGTGTTCAATCCTAAAATCTGGAAATTGATCGTAAAAATCAGCGAACCGCTCGTGAGAAATTGTTGCAGATCGGATTTGTGGAGAATCGACGTAACGAGATACTTGATCCGTCGCGAAATCGGAATCGCCGATCGCCAATCGAACCGGATGTTTCTCTATTACCAAATATATTGGAAAATAATAGGGGACGGTCGAAAAGACGGTGGAAAATTTAACGTCTAATTGATTTAGACGCGTTAGTGCAATACCGCGGTTTTATCATTAAAATAAAATGGATTTTGAAGAATTGTTTGAAGGAGAAGAAAGATTGAAAGTTGAAGCAAACGATGAAGAAATGGAAGTGAATGAAGAAGAAGGCATAAACAGATGGATTTGTCTATTTCCTTTTGCACATATGTGTTTACACTTACGTTTATGCGCTATGCAAATTTGTCTGGATAAGAGCCTCCGCACAAGACTTTCGTATAATAGCGTTGTGTAACGTAACGTGGATTAACGCACAAGAAACGTAACTTGAAAAAGTTTTGCGCAAAAGAGGGGATGAGATTTATGTAAAGTGGTTAGGATTTGATAATTCACACAATTCATGGATACACAAGAATAATGTATTGTAAAAATTTATTACAATATAAAAACATATTATACATACAAATGAGCCATTTATTTTCCTAAATGTATTTACAATATATTTACAATGGTATTTTATAATGTCCTCGTGGCAGCGTTTCGGTAGAACCGGGTATAATGTAGCGCTTATCGTCGTACGGACTTAGAGCTATTTTCGTTTCGGATATGGTGTATACCTCGTGTAGTTTAGATCTTATGCAAGCCTGCTGTCGCGTCATTTCAATTTCGTCGCGCAGACACCGCGTGTAGTCGTCGAACGTTATCGACCTAGCTACGACGTTACTCTTAACACCTTAAGCCTTTTTCGTATCTTTCTTACCGTCTACTCGCAAGGCGTACATCTTTGCTCTAAGCCCGACGAATTCGGTCATTATCGCACCGTTGTTTTCGTCTTTCATTAAGCCCGGAACTTTTTTATTGGCGAGTGGGATACTGTATGTATTATCGATCGCGTAATCGCTAGTATCAAATCTATGAATGTGGCGCTTCATGATATCGTACACATCGTCGCACTCGATGTGATAAATGTGACTATCAGTATGGGTGTACGTGACTTCACACTTATCGCGATACAACGGTAACATGTACTCGTGATGAAATTCGTACAAACATGTCTTGGATATATCGAGGATGCACATATCCACGTAGATTGGTTTGTCGAACTTCACCTCAAGTTTTCGCATTTCTATTGCTACAAGATTCTCCGAAAAGACGCTTCGGCTATGAAAATTTGGTTTCGCAATCAGTGCCTCCGCGCCATATCTACCCTCCCATTGAGTCACGAGTCGCACGTCAACGTGATTGCGCACATTCTCCATGGTTTTGCCAAACATTCGAAATCATTTTTGGCCAATGTTCTAAATTTCGTATTAAGTTCTATATAATCGCGAAGCCATGGAGATTGCGCGAATTTCAGTATGCGGTGAATCTTTGCTATGCGGAGACCGTGACGAGTACACTGCTGTAGGTTGCGATAATGTATGATATAACGTTTCTTATCGTATAATGTTGCGAGGAGCTTGTCCTGCCGCTTACCGGGTGGTTTATCGCGCGTCGGACAGAACGGTAGGTCAGTGTGCGCGTCGTGAAGATGTTGTGGATACTCCAAGTCGACTTCGAGTATGTAGCCTATTGAGGAATCTAACGCGACATTCATAACATTAAAATTGGTTACGTCGTCGACCCATTTAAAATCTGCATATGGCAATGGTTGACACATCGCCCAGCCGTACAAGTTGTTTACATCGAAATACATCAGGTATGACAACGGTTCCGACCGATCGTAAGATTGCATGTACTTGTTATTGGCTTGCGCGTACCTGTTTGAACATTGACTCAAACCGCCGCGTATACCGCGTTCGATGAACATGACTATGTCAATGTCTGTGAGCAGTTCGAAATGGATACGCGTATGTTTCAACATAGCGTCCCACGTAAAACCCGGTAAAGTGTAATAATATGCCGGATCGAGTCCGTAACTTGCAACGCAGCTATCGCAAAAATTTTCAAACACGTCGGCCAATAACAAGACATCAGTTTTGAGGTAGAGATCGCTGTATTCGCCCAAGGTTCGAACGGAGAACCGCTGCCAGATGTTCGCGGCGTGTTCGTAATCGCTGGATACGGTGTCACTGGTCAAAGAACTGTAAAACAAGTCGCGCGGTGGTAAACACGTATCCTCCAACTTTTCGACGCAGTCAATGTACTCATATGGAAATATGCCTTTTCGCGTCAGCAATTTAAAATCTTCGTCGGATAATTCACAAAATTCGCGTTGTAATATTTTCAACTTATCCTTATCGAGGAAGGATGCTAATTTTTCGAAACTCGTGCTCAGAAACTTGTACGAGTTAATGAATCTTAATTTGTTGCAATTTCTTTTGTCTTTATCTTCAGTGCTTTTAACGTTCTTTGTAAATGAAATGTATTTTTCTTTAGTGATTGGAAGCAGTTCTACATGTCCTTCGTACGCGGTAGCTATTTCCGTGATAATAAAATGAGAATCATAACCCGATAAATTATGAAAAACTATGGGAATGCAATGCGAATCTTTATAATTTAAGTTACAATTAGAATGCGCGGGACCTCGATAATTGCCGGTCAGGTGACAATGGTCGCGTACTCGCACGTCGTCTGGCTTGAACGGTTTTTCGCATATGTGACAGTGCGTTGCGCTGTTAATTTTTTTCCACTTGTCTCGCGTGAAATCCGCCATGTGTACATTAGTAGACAAAATGGTCTTTACGTCGTGTGCTAAACGTCTTAGTTCCTCGACGAACCACGCGACGCAATTCTTATCGCGACGAAACCGATACATTGATAACGATTCGTCATACGAGCACGTAGTACCATATGCTAAATACCTGATGATGTTGAGACTTGAACGTGTTGTTGGATCCGCATCCGTCTTCTCGAGGTTACATTCCAGGTCGACGTATACGACATATGGAAGTCGTTCCTTCCTGCTGTGATTCTTGAAACTCAGCCACTTGTCGTCCTCGCTCGGTAGTCGGATGGCACAGTTGTTTATCTGTCGGCAATCTACACCATGGGCTTCCAATTTCTCGCTCGACCTAAAATAGTGTAGACAACTGCAAAAAAGACACAATTTTTGTAAATTATTAAATAAAATGTAAAATATTTTATAATTTTATTAAAAGGAGTATAAGTACTCACCGATCGCAAAAGTATTTCCGACCATCGCGCCTGCTCAATTGCGTGCTAACGAGACGGGATAGGTTCTTAATTCATGCGAAATGTCCCACGTTGTTGTCTCGCGGGTCCTGCACGTACAGCAGATTTACGTGCTTTTCCCTCTTCCGGTCGGTGAGCCGTATTGGGAGAACGGTTGGCGTCTTTTCTCCCTCGATGGTGTACACATTGATTGATATATTGTTGTAATTTTCTAAATTTTTAATCTGTTTCAAAGTCCTTGGAAACTCAATGTCTTGTAAATTTAATATATTTTTGTAATCAGGGTACGAGGATTCCCGATTATTATTGACCTTAACAGGATACAGCGCGGCGACCACTGACCACGCAAAGCACGCATTGTCCATAAAATGCACGTTGATCACAGCTTTTTTTAATTTAATTTTGTGCGGTAAATTGATGAAACATCCCGCGCGCAAAGGATTGTACTTGTTCACGTTCACTGTCAAATTAAGTATACGCGACAACGCAAACCCACTATCGCGTTCCTGGAACTTTTCGAGTTTCGTTAATGTGGGCTCGATAACGTGTAGCTTGTACCACTCGCGCAGTTCGGACGAACGAAAGAGTTTACAGTTATTCGTGTTGAAACTTTTATTCTCACGTTTGTCACTCGTCACAAACTCGCCGTTAAACACAGTGTTTATCTTTACATTTGCATGTATTTTTATGACGTTTTGCACATGATCGAGCACGATGTCTCTAGCATCTTCAAGAAATTGTTGCGGTTCGATGTAATTGGTATTTATCACTGCACCGGTCAAAACACAGTTTTCGAACGCGGCATCAATCTCTCGCCACACGAGTCTTTTCGCGTTTTTGTTACCGCTACTACTGCCCGCCGCGTACTCACCACCGATATATACGAACCGTCTCTGTAATAGAGTCTTCGCACCATGGAGTCGCGCGATTCTTGCCACTAAAGATTGTTTGTTTCCGACAGTATGAGAGTCGTTTAATGAGAGACGCGGACGTTTGGAACGACAGTTTTCTTTGCACCGCTCAATAAATTCCTCGCATCGCTGTTCCCATGCAAGATATTCGCCCAAGGAAGCGATTTGGTTGGATCGTTCCACCAGGTCGCGTTCCGTTTCATCGAGATGTTCTATGTTTTTTATACTGTCTTTTTTTATGCACTATTTTTTAGATCACGTCACATTCTTCGATGGAGCACTTGAACGTGACTCGATCGCACGCTGAACAATATTGTTTGCAACGTTGAACGTGATTGTGCATGCATGTAAACAAATAATGATTGAAGTGGGAAGCATCTTTGTAAGTAAGTCGCCAAAGAGCATCATCAATAGCATCAATATTGTCACAATCATCAATAGGATCAATATCATCAATGTAGTAACTAGAAGCATTTTCAAGCTTAATCGGTGTAGGAGGGTCGATACGGTCAAGGTACATATACATATCTTTCGAATTGTTCATCACCACTAATTCGATGTACTTCCCAATACTTGTGCGAATCTTAATGTACATTGCTTCACAACCACCATCCTTGATCTTCCGAAAAATTTCAATCGCCCAAAAGTGATATTCCCAATCGCGCGGTTTAACGTAATATCGACTAATATTGGCCAAGCGAGTTGCTTCGGCATCGCAATCGTCCCACAGCCGTCGATACACTTTTCGTCTCACGTTAGAGTCCCAGTCATAAGGAAGCTGCTCGGTTTCGATAACGATTCCTTGTCTAACGATGCGTTCACTGGTTCCGCGTATACCGAGTTCGCGATCGCGAAGAAACTGCACCGGCGATATTTGTTGCACATCCGTCAATTTCACTCCTTGATCTTCTTCACACAAAACATCGGCAATATCGTTTATTACATAGTGATCATAGCCTAAATGGGTTATATACTCGTTAAGATCACTTGCTTTCTTTTCAATTATCTATTCCATGTTGTGCATATTATATAATGTCCCACTCGCGATAATGTTTTTTAATCACTTCATGCAAATCGGGCACATGTTGCATGGATATATTTGGAACAATGGAGTATTACGACAATCTGTGCAAAATTGAAAGTTCATTACCTCGTACGGTTCGGTTACATGCTCTCGACGTTTACGTATGTGCTCACCTGTACTGGTGAAGCGATCATACACGAATAACACAGTTTATCTGCACTGTATCTAAAATAAAAATAAATTGCGCAACACTTCGTACGTCCATCTAAGGCTAGAAATGCGGCACGCAACACTATTTTTTTCACAAATTCTCTCCGGTTATCGTCCTCGTCGCTGTTATAATTGCTGTCTGGTAACAATGGACGATCATCTTCGGATAAATCCGCATCCATTATTGCCTCAAAATTATTGTCTATTTTCATTTTTGTTCACAGTTTTTGAAAAAATGTTTTTTATAACGCCCACTTGAAACATAAAAAAATTCAGCCCCGAGTATGAATTTTTAAGAGCCGAGGTTAATGTTTTTTTTCTTATTGTGTGCAAATCGGTCACATATTACGCGGAAATATCATGTAAAATGATTCACGACATCTTGAACAATACCGACCATGGATCGTTCCGCGTCTCTCAACGAATTGTTTTAGGCGAGCGTACATGCCGAAATCAATGTCCAATAGATCAACCATGCACGGAGCACATAGTGCAAGTGCACCACCCGTTGAAAAATAAAAATATATTACGCAATGTCTTGTACGTAAATTTAGTGCAACGATTTCCCAACGCAGCACTATTCTATCGATGATTTCTTCATGATTGTCGTCTTCATCACTGAAATAATCACTGTCGTCCGTTAACGCGCGATCCATATCAAAATTATTGTCATCTCCAAAATAACCGCTATACTTTTTCTCAACCGACGCGTAGACTTTCAAATCATGGACTGTGATTTTGACTTGCTTCATTCTTTCTTATATACTTTTTTCTATCGTCTTTTCCTCTTATTCCAACTAGAGCATCGTGTATCGTTTCTTCTGTTTTAGTGCATGGTGTGCATACACTGCAGAGAAACAATATCACCCATAAAAATATTGAGTCGCGTTGCTGCGCTTCTGCTGGTGTTTATAAAATCTAGCAGCCTGTCATCGACGCTTGCCTTTGTAACACGCTACGCCATAACCGAATAGCGCCGCGAAACCCCGATAAGCGACTCTTCCTAGACAGAAAAATAAAGAGAAACCGCGACGGTTAAGTCATAAAATTTTTGGTAGAGTACCTACGTCGACCATCGATGCTCGACCATTCGCAGTGTGGAATGATACCCATAGAAATTAAGTCGCGTTGCTGCACTTATGCCGTCTAGTGTTTATAAAATCTAGCAGCCTGTCATCGGCGCTTGCCTTTGTAACACGCTACGTCATAACCGAATGGCGCCGCGAAACCCCGATAAGCGACTCTTCCTAGACAGAAAAATAAACAGAGACCGCGACGGTTAAGTCATAAAATTTTTGGTCGAGTACCTACGTCGACCATCGATGCTCGACCATCCGCAGTGTGGGATGATACCCATAGAAATTGAGTCGCGTTGCTGCACTTATGCCGTCTAGTGTTTATAAAATCCATCTGCATATCATCAGCGCTCGTCTTTGTAACGCGCAACGCCATAACCGAATGGCGCCTGTCACGTCTGACGGTACATCACTGGTAGATTTTTAGCCGCACAAATTTTTTCTTTTTATCTTTGTTTCACAGCACCTGAAAACAACATTAAATTATAATACAACCTTTAATTTAACTGTCACAACAATCACTCAGCTGATACGCCTTAATGTGTTCTTAAAACAGCAGACACAAGCCTAGAGAATATGGCCGCCTAAAGGGCACCTTTTCAAGCTTAAGCCCTATTTTCATAAATTACACTATGAACTTTGGACAATTACTTATTAAAACTCCCCAGAGTCAATAAAGTTAACTATAAATTGCTATTCATTAATTATACAAACTTTATAAGATTCATTATGCAATATAAATTCAGTTTGACCGGGATCTAACGGAAAGAAACGCCATGTTCTATAAGAATGTATCAAGAAAATCGAAATAAAATATAAATCAATTAATTAATAGCAAACCAATTATAAGAATATAACCTCTTATGCCTAAAGAACATTACCACATTAAAATAATAATTTTATTAACATTTTCCAAACATGATTGTTATAAACAATTAATTTACGTTATTAACAGACCTAACTAATATATCCATCGAAACCATTATTAAAGGTCCAACAACTTTTGTTAAAAATTATTCTTATATCTTTCAAAATAAACTAATTAACAATAAAATTATTGCAAAATTGTTATTAAAAATATTTAATAAAATCACTGCAGATACTAAGCAGAACATGTCAGTAATCCTACAAAAATTCTCACTTTATATCTTTTTCTAATTTCAAGATATATAATTAAAAATTATGGAAATCCATAAAACACAAAAATTTTAAACATCCTAAAATATAGTCCTCAATTACTTGAATACAACAAAAGAAACCCCATTTCTCTATTCCTTACCGTTTACGAGTTATGAATTATTAAAGTTTTATGTCCGCCATTTTGAATTTCCTACCATTTAAACTTAGGAAGACCAAATCACTTTTACATTAATATTTTACCCTTTTAAACATTTTAAGTTTAACAAATTTCATTTTTGAACGAAAATTCTGACACTTAATTATTATGACAAAAATGGAATCCGCCATGTTTCTAAACCCTAATAGCGTTAATCCCGATTTTCTAACTGTACTAATTAATTTAATAAACAAAATTAAAAATTAAATGTTCATTATTAGCGAATGACTTCTGAACGAGAGACGAGGATAGTTTAATATCAGCCTTATAGAGAGTAAGACAAGGATAGCTATATAAATTCCTAATAAAATTAAAATAAAATAGAAAACGAATAATCGGAAGTAAAAACAATGAAAACGCAAATAAAAAATAATCATTAAAATTATTTGATAGAAAAACATTTACTACATAATTATTTATTTTTGCAACTTACTTTTATAAACAATTGAAAATAAATTATTAACCATGTCAATAAATATTTTTAACCTATACTCCAGAAAGTTTATAATAACTTTTATGTAAACTAAAACATTGTCACTCCATTAATAAAGGCTACACAAAATTCCAAAGAGAAAACCACCCGGTATAAGACGGAAAACCCGAAAACTGCCCTGTGACATAGATATATATATATATGGGACATTCCACGTCAACTGAGACAGAGCTATGTCCAAAATTTGTCACGACCAAAAAAATCGTTCCTGGGCTCAAAATGTTCGTATTCTCATGTACTTTCAAAGGTCATGTGGCGCTTGTGGAAAATTCAAAATGGCGGTCAATAGGGAGCCCATTAACCCCATTAAATATAATATTTTATCCAGAAAATGACGATCCCCAAAATTTGTCACGACCAAAAAAATCGTTTTAGGGCTGAAAATGTTCGTACTCCCATGTACTTTCGAAGGTCACATGGCGTTTGCGGAAAATTCAAAATGGCGGATTAAATATGGTTGTAATGCAGAAATGTCACTTGATTTGGTTGAAACTCGGTACTAGGGGGTTTTCGAGGTCGCTGATTCCGAATGTGATATCGAAATGTGGAAAATTCAAGATGGCGGATCCAATATGGCCGACCGAAATGCAGAAATGTCACTTGATTCGGATGAAACTTGGTACTAGGGGGTTTTCGAGTTCGCTGATTCCGAATGTGAAATTGAAATGTCAAAATTCAAGATGGCGGATCCAATATGGCTAACCGAAATGCAGAAATGTCACTTGATTCGGATGAAACTCGATACTAGGGGGTTTTCGAAATCGCTGATTCCGAATGTGAAGTCGAAATTTGGAAATTCAAGATGGCGGATCTAATATGGCCAACCAAAATGCAGAAATGTTACTTGATTTGGATGAAACTCGGTACTAGGGGGTTTTCGAGGTCGCTGATTCCAAATGTGAAGTCAAAATTTGGAAATTCAAGATAGCGGATCTATATGGCCGACCGACATGCAGAAATGTCACTTAATTCACGCGAAAAAAACTGTCGCTTTAGTAGCGCCAAAATCTGTCGCTCTGAGACCGACAGGATAGTTTGAATGATTTTATGGTACCTTCTTTTAAAAATACGTGTTCGTAGCTATAAATTCGTATTCAACGACTGAAGAACCACCGGAAAAGCAATTCTGTAAAAGCATGTACGGTTTCTCATCGCCTCTTTTCGTGTTATTATTAACTAATTAAATTATTTATTATTTCAAGGAAAAATCGTAATAATAGTTATAACAACCAATGCAAAATTATTGTTAAAAATTTTTTTGCATTTTAGTCGGCCATATTGGATCCGCCATCTTGAATTTTGACATTTCAATTTCACATTCGGAATCAGCGAACTCGAAAACCCCCTAGTACCAAGTTTCATCCGAATCAAGTGACATTTCTGCATTTCGGTCGGCCATATTGGATCCGCCATCTTGAATTTCCACATTTCGATATCACATTCGGAATCAGCGACCTCGAAAACCCCCTAGTACCGAGTTTTAACCAAATCAAGTGACATTTCTGCATTACAACCATATTTAATCCGCCATTTTGAATTTTCCGCAAACGCCATGTGACCTTCGAAAGTACATGGGAGTACGAACATTTTCAGCCCTAAAACGATTTTTTTGGTCGTGACAAATTTTGGGGATCGTCATTTTCTGGAAAAAATATTATATTTAATGGGGTTAATGGGCTCCCTATTGACCGCCATTTTGAATTTTCCACAAGCGCCACATGACCTTTGAAAGTACATGAGAATACGAACATTTTGAGCCCAGGAACGATTTTTTTGGTCGTGACAAATTTTGGACATAGCTCTGTCTCAGTTGACGTGGAATGTCCCATATATATATATGAACAGGCAGTTCTCAGGTCGTTGGAATATAGATTATAATGTTCCTTAAACTACAATGTTTTTATATACACTGATAACCTGAACATTTTCCCTTCAAAATAATATATAAAGTATACTTTTTAATAAACTCCTATACCTAATTAATCGAAGAAATACATACTCTCTCTCTCTCTCTCTCTCTCTCTCTCTCTCTCTCTCTCTCTCTCTCTCTCTCTCTCTCTCTCTCTCTCTCTCTCTCTCTCTCTCTCTCTCCTCTTTCTCTCCCTCTCTTCCTCTCTTCCTCTCTCCCTCTCTCCTTTTCTTCCTCTCTCCCTCTCTTCCTCTCTCTCTCCTTTTTTTCCTCTCTCCCTCTCTCCTTTTCTTCCTCTCTCCCTCTCTTCCTCTCTCTCTCTCTCTCTCCTTTTTTTCCTCTCTCCCTCTCTCTCCCTCTCTGTCCCTCTCTCTCCCTCTCTTTCCCTCCTTCTTCCTCTCTCTCTCTCCTTTTCTCTCTCCCTCTCTCCCTCTCTCTCCCTCTTTGTCCCTCTCTCTCCTTTTCTCAGATCGATAACGAAAAACTATACAGTTTATACCACTCCCCGAGAAATTCTACCCGTTTTATATACAATTCTTTAAGGATGTTTTATATAGTTAGGCAAAATGTAACGGAGTTGATGAAAATTTAATATCATATTCTGTATACTCTTTCAAAGTTCGGGGTCAAATTTCAAATCGATTCACAATTTAGATAAAAAGTTATCAATTCTTGAAAATCCGTTTTACAAAGGATTTACAGAGAAAAGTGTAAACATTAAAAAATGTAACCAATATAATAATATTTTACACACAAGCAGATCATCAACAAACAAAAATATAGCAACAAAATTTGAAAAAATTTACAATCCTTTTTTTAAAAATTTTTTTTGAAAAAAATAGTAGTTACAGTTATTTACATTCACTAAATTTACGTCTTTTACATTTTATTAGATGTTTCGTAACTATTTACGTACAAAACTACCTTTTTTAAAAAAAAGGTAAAAAAAGGCGCCAAGTACACTCATAGTAGTGTATATGTGTTACATCGAAAAAAAAGAAAGTATTATACCTCGAAAAAATATAAGAAACAAGTGGTAGACATAATCTTTATATCTCGAAAAATCTCGAAAAAATCTAAGCAGTAGTATCTTTATTTCCGAAAAATTATAACCCAAGTGATACACATCACAAAATTATGTTACCTTATCAAAAAGAAGAGTCGCGCTTCAAGTGATCTATTACAATTACAAAAAAGAAATGATATTTCTTTAAATTACAGCGCCAATTACAGAGAGAACGTATATTGCTTCAGAAAATAATTGTTGCACTACTTTGGAAAATCTTTACATTGTGTCAATTAAAAAAAAATGTATGATAACAATTTTATAAGATTAAAAAGTTTTATTTAAATTTTACAAGGGAATACAAGATATTTAAATACAAAGTTTACATGTGTATTTTTTAGTGGTCACAAAGATTTACAGAGGTAACAGTACAAAATAAAAGTATTTTATTAAAATATCCAACGAGGGAATACAATTTGTATTTAAATACAAAGTTTATATATGTATTTTTCAATAGAATAAAAGATTTAATTACAAAGAATTACACAGGTAACAGTACAAAATAAAAATATTTTATTAAAATACATAAATTTTTCTTGTAAAAATACTTAGCGCTGCTAGACCTCAAAATTTTAAATAAATAAGGACAACAATAAATAAAAATAATTCAGAGAAGAATGCGACGAAAGTAACAAAATGATTATCAGCGTGGTGTGTATGTGCGAGCGAGTGAAATGGGTGTGCGTGACGACGGCGAATAATGCGGCTTATAATTAAGTATAGGATAAGTTTATTTATTTATTTAAAATTTTGAGGTCTAGCAGCGCCAAGTATTTTTACAAGAAAAATTTATGTATTTTAATAAAATATTTTTATTTTGTACTGTTACCTCTGTAATTCTTTGTGATTAAATCTTTTATTCTATTGAAAAATACATATATAAACTTTGTATTTAAATACAAATTGTATTCCCTCGTTGGATATTTTAATAAAATACTTTTATTTTGTACTGTTACCTCTGTAATTCTTTGTGACCACTAAAAAATACACATGTAAACTTTGTATTTAAATATCTTGTATTCCCTTGTAAAATTTAAATAAAACTTTTTAATCTTATAAAATTGTTATCATACATTCTTTTTTAATTGACACAATGTAAAGATTTTCCAAAGTAGTGCAACAATTATTTTCTGAAGCAATATATACGTTCTCTCTGTAATTGGCGCTGTAATTTAAAGAGATATCATTTTTTTTTTGTAATTGTAATAGATCACTTAAAGCGCGGATCTTCTTTTTGATAAGGTAACATAATTTTGTGATGTGTATCACTTGGGTTATAATTTTTCGGAAATAAAGATACTACTGCTTAGATTTTTTCGAAATTTTTCGAGATATAAAGATTATGTCTACCACTTGTTACTTATATTTTTCGAGGCATAATACTACCACTCTCTTTTTTTTCGAGGTAACAACATATACACTACTATGCGTGTACTTGGCGCCTTTTTTTACCTTTTTTTTAAAAAAGATAGTTTTGTACGGATATCACGCCTTTTTGTAGTATTACGCATTTTATAAACAGTATGTACAGGGTAAAGCTGTTTGGAGGTATAATACTACCACTTTGTTTTTTTCGAGGTAACAACATAACAGAGTAACAACTAACAACATAATACATATACACTACTGTGCGTGTACTTAGCGTCTTTTTTTACCTTTTTTTAAAAAGGTATTTTTGTACTGATATCACGCCTTTTTGTAGTGTGTTACGCATCTTAATCTTATAAACAATATATCTTATAATCTTATAAACAGTATATACAAGGTATGAAGCTGAAAGTGTTACGGACTATTATTTCTAAAGAAAACAACAATTTAATATTTTGCTTAGTTTTTTAAAAATAACAATCTGTAACCCTTTTAGTTGTACACCTTGTATATATTTTTCAATTTCAACATAAAACATAATCGCAATATAGCATGATTAACGTTAATAAGTCGTTAACTGTAAAATTTTTTATTTATTTTTATTCGCGTGTCTTACTGAATGTTGTTCGCAATTGTATATGTACCGATATCTACAGGTATCGATGTTTTTGATAATTACAGATGGACACCTGTAACACGTGTCTGAAACTTACCTGATTTGTTTATTCTTTTATTTTCTTCAACTAATCACAAATTAATTCTATTTGCTGTCAAATTTCTCATACATAACGCATCGTTTATAATTTTCTATTAATTATAAATATTAAATAGTACGATATATATATTCGTACTCACATCCTTGAAAATTATTTCGGGAATTCGAGCGAATGTCACAACCAGATAAAATTATCTTTCATATTTTGACAGTTGAGTAGGAACATATTTGAGTTGGCGAAAAATGATTCTCTGAAACCGCACGTGTGTGTAAATAATTCAGTAGAAAATATATAATCTTCATTTCAAAATACATTTGCACACTACGTACCAAAAGTATATAATATGATAACGTAGTTTTTGCTATTCAATTGATTGAATTTTAGAAAAGAAAAAGATTTAAAAGTATATAACTATGTCAGTCAATAAAGAGACATAGACTACGTTTACATGGCACTGTTGATCGGGTTTTATAACATCGGTAGTTCTTAGGCCAGTCAATCACAACTATTCCATTCTTCTGAAGAATGGTTACGATTGGTTTTCCTGACAACTACCGATGTTATAAAACCCGATTAACGGTGTCATGTAAACGTAGTGCAAATTGAATCATATTATATATTTAATTGCCTGCTCATTAAATACAAAGTGCAAACACATAGAAATTGTATATTTTTCTATATTTAAATGCAATAGGAAGAAATAATTAAACAAGTATCCTTGCATAGGAATATTATGCATAATTTTTACAAAACATATTTAAGATTCGCGCAATTGAGATATATAATAAAATTAATAACGATTCTATAAATCTTAGGTATATGTTAATAATACGACATGATCTTTTTAATCATGAAACTTACAAACTAACGGAAAAAGATTCGTATCCTAAATGCTAATAATTTTTCTAATAATACTGAAAATATATGGATAGAAATATATATAATAACTAATAACATAATTAATGATATACAAGAGCTTTTGTCGCGCATATCAATTTTCAATAATGGATAGATATTGTAACAAATACGTTTTACGTTCATTCGAAAACAAATTATGTGTACACATAATAAAAATTGTATAAATTAAAATTATGTGTATACACATAATAAAAATACGGAATTATTTTTATGTCAGACATAATTTTAATTCATCCAATTTTTATTATGTCAAGACATAATTTTAATTCATCCAATTTTTATTATGTCTAGACATAATTTTAATTCAACGAATTTTTATTATGTCATGACATAATTTTAGTTTCGCCGCTAGGGAATTTTTAAGTCGATTCTTTTGAATCAAGCTTGAATTCGATGTCTAGGTATCCCAGGTTGCCGATAACGGGTTACAAATAGTGCGCTCCATAGTTTTCGGTGTCCAAGTGTAATAACACGTTGAATTCGATGTTTAGGTGTCCCACGTTGCCGATGACGAGATCCACATAGTGCGCTCCGTAGTTTTCGGTGTCTACGTGTATTAATACCTCAAATTCAATATCTACGTGTCCTACATTTGGATTTAAAGTTATTAATACACCTAGTCACCAAAAACTACAAAGCGCACTATGTGGACCTTGTCATCGGCCACCTGGAACACGTAGACATCGAATTCGAGGTATTATTACACCTAGACACCAAAAACTACGAAGCGCGTTATCTGGACCTCGTCAGCAGCAACCTGGGACACCTAGACATCAATTTCAAGGTATTAATACACGTAGACACCGAAAACTACGGAGCGCACTATGTGGATTCCGTCATCGGCAACCTGGGACACGTGGACATCAAATTCAAGGTATTAGTACACGTAGACACCGAAAACTACACAGCTCACTATCTAGACATCGTCATCGGCAACCTGGGACACCTAGACATCGCATTCAACGTATTATTACACCTGGACACCGAAAACTACGGAGCTCACTATCTAGACATCGTCATCGGCAACCTGGGACACCCAGACATCGCATTCAACGTACGATTACACCTGGACACCAAAAACTATGAAGCGCATTATCTGGATCCCGTCATCGGCAACCTGGGACACGTGGACATCGAATTCAAGGTATTAATACACGTAGACACCGAAAACTACGGAGCGCACTATGTGGACCTCGTCATCGGCAACCTGGGACACCTAGACATCGAATTCAACGTACGATTACACCTGGACACCAAAAACTATGAAGCGCACTATCTGGATCCCGTCATCGGCAACCTGGGACACGTGGACATCGAATTCAAGGTATTAATACACGTAGACACCGAAAACTACGGAGCGCACTATGTGGACCTCGTCATCGGCAATCTGGAACACGTAGACATCGAATTCAACGTACGATTACACCTGGACACCGAAAACTATGAAGCGCACTATCTGGATCCCGTCATCGGCAACCTGAGACACGTGGACATCGAATTCTAGATATTAATACACATAGACACCGAAAACTACGGAGCGCACTATGTGGACCTCGTCATCGGCAACCTGGAACACGTAGACATCGAATTCAACGTATTATTACACCTGGACACCGAAAACTATGAAGCGCACTATCTGCACCTCGTCATCGGCAACCTGGGATACTTAAACATCGAATTCAAGCTTGATTCATAAGAATCAATATATATTATATATATACTTGATTTAGCTAAATAGAAATCTTCCTTCTGACCGATAAGTCTATCGACCTTTAATAATTTACCTACTAGATCGTTCGAAATACGCGCACGATATCGAAACTGGCGATACCTGCGCCGCCAGTGTCGAAAAAGTGAAAGTAACGCGACTGCAGCCAATGACATGAGAGATGAGAGACGGTCGACGTATCTTACGTAGTATCTTAATTAAAAATTTTTATATTTGAACTTTGCGTTGCAATATCTCCGCTCGTAGGGCACGTAGCGGAAAATTATATAGGAGATACTCCCCTTATTTTGACCCCAACTATCGATCAAGCCTACTTAAAACTTGATCCGTTCACTCGTTATTTGAGATCTCAACATCTCGGGTACTCGCAACTCGTGCGTTCGCGTAAAAGAGTCACGGTGCGGTCTCGCTTCGCGTGTACTTGGCGCGAGACACTACCGTGTCTCTTGATATACATTTTTTTGTCTTTGGATCTCTGGAGAATTAGTATCAGAGTTTTTAATATTTCCTGCATACTTTTGGTTGGGACTGTGCCTATAAAACGTCATTAAAATTCGATCAATTATTTCCCAAAAAATTCGTCAAACTTCTGATACCTGCTTCCAAAAAGATCGGTAATGAAAAATTATATACTTTATAGCACTCCCCGGAAAATTTAACCCCTACTTTATGTACAATTCTTTGAGATTCGGTCATTCCGAAATCGGTTTCCAAAAAGATCGGTAACAAAAAATAGTACATTTTATAGCACTCCCCGAGAAATTCTACTCCTTCTTCATGTATAATTTTTTGAGAATTTTGAGAATAAATTATTTCCCGAAAAATTTAAAGAATTAAAAAAACCGGTTTCCAACAAGATCGGCTATACAAATTATACAGTTTGTAACACTCCCCGGGAAATTCTATCCCTGTTTTATATACAATTCTTTAAAATTCGGTCAATAAATTCCCGAAAAATTAAAAAAATTTAGGAACCGTCTTTCAAAAAGATCGGTAATGAAAAATTATACACTTTATAGCACTCCCCAGGTAATTCTACCCCTATTTTATATACAATTCTTTAAAATTCGGTCAATTATTTCTCGAAAAATTAAAGAAATTAAAAAAACCGGTTTTCAGAAAATCGGTAACGAAAAACTATACACCCTATAACACTCCCCGGAAAATTCTACCACTATTTCATATACTTTTGGTTAAAAATCGGTCGAATAGTTTAAGAGTGTATAAAAGACATACATACATACATACATACATACATACATTTTTTTTTATATATATAAATATATAATAATAGAAAACTTATTCTTGTATAAACGAATTCTAATAACACACACACACTCTTCGTTAATAACTCTATAAAAATATATCAATATGCGAATTAAAAATTGTCAAATTGTTTAACAAATAATTTGTTGTTAACAAACACATATATTAATAATAAAATTTTCTAATGTTATATTATACTTTAGTAAAAGTCCTGCAATATATTTCCTATACACTCTTATCGGATTCCGGACCGTTTCCAAGATATAAAAATAATAAAAATCTTATTATATAAACAATTTCACTGATCTGCTGTACTCATGAGAATGCTAACCACCTCTACTCACATATAATATTATTAACATAATATTAGAATTATTATTACTACTGCTAACAACACTTTTTATTAACACTGATATCGACAAATATATATATATATATATATACTTACTAATATTAATATTATTATCGAGCGTGTGTGTCAATCACCGCAGCGTCACTCACGAACCTGAGAAAGATAGAATTGTATTATGCGCCGCGTAGAAATACGAATCCGAGCGAGATGCGAGTATTATGCGATCTGAAGGAGAGAAAGAAAGAGTTTGATGTACCTTAGTAACTGATAGAGCAATATCTTTCATGCTTTGGACATGCTATTAATGATTTTAATTGTATAATTAAATTATTCTACTTTATGTAAAGTATGTCTAAAGGAAGTTAAATAATATTTAACATATATTTGTATACTTTAAAATCCAATTATTAAAGATTTCTTATATTCCTTTGAAACGAAAGTCATGTTGAGATTTTATAATAAAAGAAGGTATCGTTCTCATGACAAACCGCTACTAGAATAGAAATAAAAATAGAACAAGGTCACTAAGTGACTCATGCGAGTAAAATCCAGTTATACCTAGAATAAAGCTAGCGAGCGAGCCGCACAGGTAGAAGTAGACTCATATCCACTAGACAACGCCCTATGACTCATTGTAACGAGGTGCGGTCATCTTCCTCTACCGTTTCCGGAAATGTATAAAAGCACCTTTCGCCCACTCGATTGAGAGTGTGGAACGGGCCAAGAAACCTTACACATCGTGTACTACTCGTTCCATCCTCTACATAAGCCACTTGTATCTTGGAACTCTACAATAAATATCATACTCTTTTATATAAAAAAGAAAAGAAAGATAAAATTATTGAAACACCTACCTTCAACGGACCCAAGGAGCCATAGTCCACATTGCTGAACAACAGCTATTTATCCTGGGGTTTTACCCCCTTAACCAGCAGAAGAAGAACCCATTCGACGGAGACGTTCTGCCGGATCGAGCCACCTCGCATCACCCAGGACGTTACCCCCTCCAACCCTAAGACCCTCGCCCACGAGTTCCTCCCTCCCCACCCCCATGCTGGAAACGCTGACCACCCACCACCCCCTCCCCTCCTACCCTCAACCCTATGGTAGAAACGCAGACCATCCCCCCCCGCACCTCCTCGGAGGACGGCGGCGCTAGAGTCCCCCCTCCCCGCAGACCCCTCGGCCGCGAGTCCCCCGCGCCCCGCTCCCCCTGAGATCCCCGATACAGAACTGTCCCTTTTACCCTACTAATTTTGTGACCAAAACTTTGCATATTTTCAAGTAATATTTTTGGCAATATCGTGATTTTTGTTTGCAGGTACGTATTTAGAATTCTTTCTCTCGTAATATCGCTTATTATAAAGCCATTTACAATCAGAATATTTTCTTTGTCTATCTCGTTCTTGCTGAGAATGTATAAGATATTCTTTTCTTTTTTTATCGCATTCTTGCTGAGAATGTATAAGATAATCTTTTCTTTTTCTATCGCGTTCTTGCTGAGAATGTATAAGATAATCTTTTCTTTTTTATCGTGTTCTTGCTGAGAATGTTTAAGATAATCTTTTCTTTTTCTATCGCGTTCTTGCTGAGAATGTATAAGATAATCTTTTCTCTTTCTATCGCGTTCTTGCTGAGAATGTATAAGATAATCTTTTCATTTTCTATCTCGTTTTTGCTAAGAATGTATAAGATAATATTTTCTTTGTCTATCACGTCCTTGCTGAGAATGTATAAGATATTTTCGCTTATTAAGGCGATTATTTGCTAAGTTGTCTTTATACTGACGTTGTCTTTCAGCACGATTGTTTTCTGAATTCTGATATCGACTCCGTTTTTTAGCACAATCATTTTCCGACGAATCTTGTTCCTCTCGACAACGTTTCTCAGCACGATTAATTTTAGTATTATTAACACAATTGTTTTCTGAATTCTGATATCGACGCCGTTTCTTAGCACGATCATTTTCTGACGAGTCCTGTTTCTCTCGACAACGTTTCTCGGCGCAATTATTTCCAATATTACTAATGTTTTCACAGAAATCTTTCTAAGATAAATGTCTATTTATACGTAGAGCAGTCGCTTTAGCTTCTCTATCTCTTATTACTGCTAATGAAAGCACTGTCTGAGCATCACTTTGTGGATCTTGAGGAAAATGTTCAATTGTATTCAATTCGAAAATCTTCAACAAATGTGAACGCATCACTCTATGATCATATCTAACTTCGTCAGGTTTAATATTAAACAATAATGAAATCGCAAAAGCTATAGCAAAAACTCCGCAATCGTTACAGTTTGGTTGATATTGTACAGTAGGAAATTCGACAGGATTATTCTCAAAGTCGTATGTTGGAAATAATTCTCTCAAGAATATCTCGTGATGTTCGTGCAATTCTTGTTTATTTTGTGAATCATAGATATATATTTTTGTTGTATCGTAATAACTACATACCCAATGTGCATTTCTATCTGTAAGCTTTGGATCTGCACAATTGAATGGAGCTGACGAACTGCGCAATATTTGTATATGTTTTCTATCTTTTCGTATACATTGAATATCTTGAGGCATTTGGATTCGCCATGTTTCGACAGGTTTATAATCTGAACAACTTTGCAAAAGTGTATGGAAATGATCCATATGATCGTCCATAATCCATTTGCCTCGAATAATTATATCTCTTTCTTTAGAGTTTAAAATTACTTTCTTTTTTAAATTCTGTGTGGATCGCTTTATAATAGCGCGATTGTTTAAATCCTGCTGCTTTGCACGAGAATTTGTAGCATAATTACTTTCAGAATGTGTCTTTTCACTTTTAGCAATTGCTTCAGTTTTTGTTGCTTTTATTATCGCTAATGAAAGTACTCTTTGAGAAATAGCACATTGTGAATCTTGAGCACGATTATTTGGTAAATTCTGTTTGCATTGTTGCTGCTTTGTAGCACGATTTTTTAAATCGTGGTTTTCTGCCCGACATTTTTTAGCGCAATTACTTTTAAAATGCCTTTTCATACGTTGAGCAGTCGCTTTAGCCTCTCTATCTCTTATTACTGCTAATATATGGAAGTACCTTTTAAGGATTAGCATTTGCAAATCTTGAGGAAAATGTTCAATAACATTATTTTCCAAAATTTGTATTAAATGTGAACGCATAAACTTATGTTCATACTTTACTTTGTCAGGTTTAATATTGAATAACAATGAAGTAGCAAAAGCTATAGCAAAAACACCACAATCTTTACTGTTCGATTCACGTTGCACAGTAGAAAATTTGACGGGATGTTTTTTAAAGTCATGTGTTGGAAATAATCTTTCCAAGAATTGCTCAATATCTTTACACAATGTTTTATTATATGAGGAATTATATATAAATATATTTTTCGTATCATAATAACTACACACCCCATGTGACGAACTATACAATATTTGAATGTGTTTTTTATTTTGTGATATAGGTTGAATTGTATCAGACAATTGTATTCGCCG
The DNA here is from genome assembly GCA_030770255.1 of Temnothorax ravouxi. Classification (NCBI taxonomy): domain Eukaryota; kingdom Metazoa; phylum Arthropoda; class Insecta; order Hymenoptera; family Formicidae; genus Temnothorax; species Temnothorax ravouxi. The sequence continues at coordinate 32,059 of JASTWP010002372.1, forward strand.
TGTTCCGACAGGACTATAATCTGAACAACTTTGTAAAAGTCTATGGAAATGATCCATATGTACGTCCGTAAGCCATTCGGGTAATTATATCTTTGTCTGCAGACTTTAAAATAATATTTTGAGTCTTTAGAGACATTGTATAAAATAGGCGCACAACAGATTTCTTAAAGCGCAAAGCAATTAATTTTTATAGGCGCAGAGCAGCCAATTTTTATGGACGCAAAGCAGCCGACCTTTATAGGCGCAAAGCAGCCGACTTTTAAAGGCGCAAAGCATTTAGACGCGTTAGTGCAATACCGCGGTTTTATCATTAAAATAAAATGGATCTCGAAGAATTGTTTGAAGGAGAAGAAAGAATGGAAGTTGAAGCAAACGATGAAGAAATGGAAGTGAATGAAAAAGAAAAAATGTCTGATGAAGATGCAATATTGTCAGACGATTCGTGTTATGATAGTGAAATGTCTGATACGGAAGAAATTTTCAGAGTGTTGAATCATGCAGAAGTAAATGCGTTAAATCCTCTGACAAAGATGTGCTGCACATACTGTTATTTCACTCCAGGACAGGTGAAGTTTTGTGCGTCATGCATTGTGAGAATCAGTGGATTATTCTCGATGTTATACGTTTATTGCAGACACGACACATGTTCGTATATTCTCATGGACGGTCTTTTCTGTTCATATTGTGGAGACCCATTATATCTTATTTCACCGTGTAATCTGTGTCCTATGTGTGTTTTTGTGTAAATTTTAACTGTGTAAATAGCCTGCAGTATTTTAGTGTATACATATTATTGTTTAAAATTAAGAGACTATGGCCTGTATTCTGAAGATGACTGACTTAAGAGACGGAGGTTTCTGGTTCAAATCCAGCGGTGGTAGGCATATTTTCTAAGTACAATAAAAATTTATTTAATTAAGCTTGCATGTAATAGCGTAAAGAGTTAATGGAGAAACGCGAACGCGATACCCCCCCCTCCTCCGCGGACCGACGCTGCCGTTGCACGCGGACCCTTCCCGATACGATAATTCCCCCGCATAAACGAAAGATTTTATAGTAACTACGATGATATCGTTCGTATAAGTTACTACAGAAGTAATACTCACGTAAACGTAAACTATTATAATTCCTGTCACATATAATCATTCTTTTTGTTACAGTGGATATGGGTAGACAACGTGCCCGCACTTGAAATAGAACTAAATAATATGGTGAGGATTCGGATCCCTCGCAATCCGGTACGTATGAATATTTTCATAAATTTCACATTTTTAAAATTTTTGTTTATCTTGTTTTCAGCACCATATATACATGCACGAGATAAAATAGCATGAGGATTCGTAAACTTGGCGCGCCAGCGTTGGATAAGTTGGTTTAGGACGATTGACCAGGAAAACAACGCTAAAATCTGGGAAAATTCCGCGGACATTGATATTTTTGGATTACGTCGTTTATTCGATATAGAGGACTTTGAAGAAGAAGAAGAACACTGATAAGTTACTCGTTTTTCTAATACAAAATATATTGAATAAACATTGCTTTATATTAATCATTTTGTTACATTTGTGTGTTTCAGGTAAAGAAGTTGCCTTGAACTCCCATTATTTTCTTATTTCCTCAGTTAAGGTTGCGCTTTTAAAAAAACACTATATCAATTTTGTAACTTATCTATAAGCAATATATATTTGTACGGATTCTAAGGATAAGACAAGGCGAGCGTTGTGTGCATGTATGTGTGGGTGTGTGTGTATAGGCAGAGTAATTAGGTGGCAGAAAGCGAGTAAATGTAAAATGATTTTGTAAAAAGTTGGCGTCCCTAAAAACGCCCTTTCAACCCCATCATGGGAATAAAGTGCATAGTAATCTAACCTATTTATATGAATTCATGTTGACACAAAATTCATGCCACATGACAAATAAATAAGTATATAATATGGTAAAAAGTTTAAATGATTTTTCCTTTTCATTTACCATTCATCCCATTCCCTGTCATTAGAATTAAACTGTCTTCGTTTATCGTTTACTTAAATGTAATATTAAAAATTAAATATCGCGAAAATCTAAACAATTAAATATCGTTGGTGAAGAAAAGACGCGCGCGAACGGGGCCGCGAGTGAGAACGCGCGACGTTGACCACAGCTCTATTCATTTTAATTTCTCTCGGTATTTCCACAAAACACCTCGCATGCATTGTACTTGTTTATGTGAACAGTCAAATTAAGTATACGTGACAACGCTTACTCGCTATTACGTTCCTGGAATTCCCCCAGCGATGCTAGTATAGGCTAGATAACGCGCAACACGTACCATTTTTGCAGATTGAACGTACAAAAGAGTTCACTGTTTCTCGTAGCGATACTTTTATGCGCGTTTGTCACCCGCAAAAAATTCACCGTTAAACATAGGGTTTAGTCATACATTGTCATGTCGTTGCATGACGTTCCGTATGCAGCCACGATCGAGTACAACGTCTCCCGCATCTTTGAGAAATTGACGTGGTTCGATGTGTTTAAAATTTATTACCGCACCAGTCAGTATATGATGTCAGTATATGACTTTCAAGTATCTATCTCGCGCCATCTGAGTTCTGCCTCACTCACACTGTATCCGGGACCCACGTGTACAAAACGTTGACGTACCGAATCTTTCAGGCCTTCGAGACGTGCGATACAAGCGATCAATGACTTTGAGACCGATCGATAATCGTGGCCGTTTAATTCGGCTTTGTTCGGGCGGGCGGAATCGGGCGGGATCGGGCAAGGATGGGCCAGGAGCCAGGCCTGCTTCGCTCGATTTGCCGCATCGGACCTCTGGATGATCGTGCCTACTCGCGGCACGGTCTTCGGCGGGATCGGTCTGGTCGGTGGCGAAGGTGGCGGGGCCGCGTCGGGCTCGCCCCGATAGAGGGTGGCCCATCCTTGCCCGATCCCGGGGTTGGCCGGATCGTACTCCTCGTCGTCCTCACCGAGGATCTTCGCGATCTCGCTGAGAATATCTCGCTCTTGCGGCGTTGCTTCGTCCGTCATGACTACGGTCGTTCTGACGATCGGCTTGTTCCCGCCTCGGCACGCCGGGAGTTTTATCGCTTGTTTTTGTTTTTCGGAGTCTACAATACTGCTTGGATCGCGATAGGTCGCGTTACAACGGTTCGTTCGTCGGTGTTCTCGTCTTGGCGCGTGTTTTCCGGCCGTGTACGTTTGCACGGCGGCGACGGTCGCTCCAAGCGCGTCCCCCCCATCGAGGTCCGGGCCAGGCACGTCGGGTGGTGCGGCTTCGGTGACGTGTTTTACGATGGCCGGCGCGGTGGCCCGTCGTAATGGCCGGAGCTCGACCCACTTCGTAAGGCGGTCCTGGATGTTGAGGAGCCAGATATGGCCGGCGGCAGATCGCGGGAGCGGGCCGACAAGGTCGAGGGTGACCTGCTGCCACGGGTGGCCGAGTGCGGTCGGGTGCAATTGTCCGGCGGGTTTCTCTTGCGCGACTTTATGGGCGAGGCACGTCGGGCATTCGCGGACGTAGCGGGCGATGTCGCGGAACATCCCGGGCCAGTAATACCGGTGTGCGATTCTCGCGATTGTTTTTGCTATTCCGAGGTGGCCGGCGGTCGGCGCGTCGTGGTACTGTTCGAGGAGCGGTCCTCGCTGGTCTTTTGGTACGCATTCCTTCCACTGTTCGGCTGCTGAGGTTTCTTTGAAATCAAGGCTGTGGAGTACGTGCTTCCACAGCCGGCCCTGGTCGATCTGGAAATCCGGTACCTCGTGGGGCGTAGTTTTGGTCGCGTGCCACATGCGCGTGTACCAGGGGCACTTTGCTTTCGTGACGACGAGAATCTCGGGTTGTCGGGATAATGCGTCGGCTACTTTGTTGAGTGCCCTTTTTCGGTATTTGATCTCGAAGTCATATTGTTGTAACTCAAATGCCCATCGCCCCAGCCGGCCGGACGGAGATTCTAGTTTCTGTAGCCATTTCAGCGACTGGTGATTGGTGATCACGGTAAAGCGGTACCCCTCAAGGTAGCCGCGCATTCGTCGGATTCCCCACACTACTGCTAGGCACTCCAGTTCGGTCGCGCTATAATTCCGCTCGGCGTTGTTTAATGTGCGGCTGGCGTAAGCAATAACGCGCTCGCCCTCGGGGAAGTATTGCGTCAGCACGGCTCCCAGACCGGTGGTACTGGCGTCGGTTTGGAGGTGGAACTGTCGCGAGAAATCCGGTCACGCGAGCACTGGCGCGGTGGTCAAAACGTTTTTGAGGGAGGTGAATGCGTTTTGTTCGGCATCCCCCCAATTCCACCGGGCTTGCTTCCGCGTTAAGGCGGTGAGTGGTGCGGCGAGAGTCGCGAAATCCTTAATGAAGCGGCGGTACCATGATGCGACCCCCAGGAATTGTCGGATCTGACGGATATTTTTCGGCGCGGGCCAGTTTGCGACGGCGCTGACTTTGTCCGGGTCGGTTCGGATACCGTCACGGTCGACAATGTGGCCGAGATATTTAATTTGATCGGCGCAGAATCGGCATTTCTCGGGTTAATGCGGAGGTTGGCCTCGCGGAGTCGACGGAAAACTTCGCGCATAGTGCGGAGGTGTTCGTCGAATGTCTTAGTGATAATAACGATGTCGTCTAGATACACGAACACGTGCGGTTCCAGGTCCGGACCTAAAATTGTATCGAGCAGGCGTTGGAACGTGGCTGGTGCCGAATGCAGCCCGAACGGCATTACCTTAAACTGCATTAGCCCCTTGCCGGGGACGGTGAAGGCGGTCACGGGTCGGCTCTCCGGCGCGAGGGGCACTTGCCAATAGCCGTTCTTTAGATCGAGCGTGGACAGGTAGCGAGCCCCCCGCAATTTGTCCAGCGTCGCGGTGATGTGAGGTAAGGGATACGCGTCTTTTTCGGTGGCCTCGTTGACCAAACGGAAGTCGATGCAGAAGCGGGGTTTGCCGTCTTTTTTTTCGCACGATAACGACTGGTGAGCTCCACGCGCTGTGGGACGGTTCGATAATGCCGTCGCGGAGCATCTTATCGACTTCCGCGTCGACGATCGCCTGCATGGCGGGGTTTCGCGGCCGGTAACGTTGCTTAATTGGTCGGTCGGTCTTGACGCGTATCACGTGCTGCACGCGGTCGGTGGGGCCCTGCACGGCCTCGAACTTCGCGAGTTCGACGGCCAGGAAGCGGTGGAGGCATTCCCCCTCTGTTATCGCGTCCCTCTCGGGCGCGGGTTTAACGGCGGCGGTCCGTGTGTCGGTGGTGGGCGGGCCCGGTGACGGTATGGCGAAGTCCATTTTTGCCCACAGATCAACGCCTATCAGAATGTCGCAATCTAACATCGGCATAATCTGAAACCGGTGCCAGAACAACCGTCCCTGCACGGTGATGGGAAACGTGACTAGTCCCGGTATCGGCGTCGGCTGGATCGGGAAATCGTGGGTTAGTTTGTCGGCGGTTTGTGAGTTGATGAACGATGCTTCAGACCCGGTATCTATAAGTGCCTCGAATGGCTGCTTTGCCGCTATCACGGTTAGGTGCGGACGGGGTGTGTACGTTATTCGGAGGACCGGAGAGCGACCGCTTCGTCCCCGGCCCGAGCGGCATTTCCCGACGGCGGGTGACAGTCCTTGGTAAAGACGCCATCCCTGCCGCATTGGGAGCAGAACCGGCGCGGTGGTCGTCGGCAGTCGTACCGGGTGTGGGAAGGCAAGGATAGGGCGCGGTGCGCCCACCATTTTTTAAACCATTAAAACGCACCGTGTGCGCGGGAAATCCGCCGCACCGGGGCCTTTCCGCATGACGCCAACGAGCGCCGACGGGGGGCCGATTCCCGCTGAAGCGAGCGGACAGGATCGCGCCGCTCCCACCACCGCGCGACGCGCCTGACGATCGGCCTCCCTCCTGCCGAGCCCGCCGCGCCAAGCGATATATAAGACGGCGCGCTCGACGAGACGGCACTTCGCCTACGCCACAGCATTCCGCTACTCCTGGCGAAGCCTACCTTCCCTATCCTAGGGCGACACGTAAAACGAGGTCCAGAGTGTGGGTCTCTACTGAGGGTTCTCAGAGTGTCTCCGAACTCCACCGTACTCCCGACGGCTACGGCACCGCGAGGTCGAGCGTGCTCGTCCTCGTAGCGAGGGTTCTCACAACCGTAGCCCCGGGACCCAATTATTCACTCGCAGTACTGGCAGCACTGTAAATCCGTTCCAATATACGCGGCAGTAAGCTGTCAAAGCGTCTTCGTGTTCATGTGACGTTATAGATTTTGTCGTCACTTCCTACTTTCATTACTGCGGCTCGCGAGGTGAGGCATTCGCAGTAAGAACATGGCGGCTATGGCGGCACCTTTGGAGAATTGGTCCTTACCTATGTGAACCGGCACCCGACTTTCAAAAAATTAATTTTTTTACGGAAAACGTTAGCATTTTGTTTGTAGTTGTTTGTAGTAACAAAAATTTTGTTTGTAGTTTAATACATTAAAAATTATAAAAATTTTAAAAATTACTCGCACTTTACTTTAAAATATCTCAAAGTCGAGAATTGTTTGTAGTTGTTTGTAGTGCTTTTCTTTTCGTTTGTAGTTGCACCGTTCAAAAGTTATTTTTGCAATAAACAAAAAGTGTAACTTTGCCAATTTTGGAGATATCTCAAATCCGCTTGTGCCATCTTCTTCAGAATTGTTTGTAGTTGTTTGTAGTGCTTTTTTTTTCGTTTGTATAATAGTTGCAGCGTTTAAAAGTTATTATATATTTGCAATAAACATAAAGAGTAACTTTGCTAATTTTGAAGATATCTCAAATCCGCTTGCGCCATCTTCTTCAGAATCGTTTGTAGTGCTTTTTTTGTTTATAGTTGCACCATTCAAAAGTTATATTTTTGCAATAAACAAAAAATGTAATTTTGCCAATTTTTGAGATATCTCAAATCCGCTTGCGCCATCTTCTTCAGAATCGTTTGCTTTTCTTTTCGTTTGTAGTTGCACCGTTAAAAAGTTATTATATTTTTGCAATAAACAAAAAGTGTAACTTTGCCAATTTTGGAGATATTTTAAACGAAACGAAAACCATTACAAACAACTACAAACAATTCTGAAGAAGATGGTGCAAGCGGATTTGAGATATCTCCAAAATTGGCAAAGTTACACTTTTTGTTTATTGCAAAATATAATAACTTTTGAACGGTGCAACTACAAACAAAAAGAAAAGCACTACAAACAACTACAAATAATTCTGAAGAAGATGACGCAAGCTGATTTGAAATATCTCGACAAATGACAAAGTTAGGTTTTATTTATTTTTTAAATTGTTGTAACTTTTAAACGGTTCAACTACAAACGAAACAAAAAGCACTACAAACAACTACAAATGATTCTAAGAAGATGGCGCAAACGGACTTGAGATATCTCAAAGTGGGGTGCAAGTAATTTTTATAATTTTTAATGTATTAAACTACAAACGAAATTTTTGTTACTGCAAACAAAATGCTAACGTTTTCCGTAAAAAAATTAATTTTTCGGAAGTTGGGTGCCAGGTTCACATAAGTTTGGTTCTTGTGAACCTGGAAGGTAACAAACGAGAAATATACAGTAATTGTTAGTCACGAAAATGCGGAAAAAAGCCCGAAAAGGTTACTAAATTAATATAATTAATATAATAATAAATAATTTCGATATTTTCATAAATCTGAAAATTGTTATTTATTTTATAGACATGACTTTTTCCAACATTATTGTTTAAGTACAAAATTTTTTTCTATATATTTAGAATAGGTAGTTCTATCGTCGTGTCACGTCGTGTCTCTTATAGGTTAAGATAGGTTATATTTTTTCTTATACATAACAAGAGAGCAGTACTGCGGATATCGTTCCGTTATTGCAGCGTTATATGCGGTAAAAGCAACAGAAGTAATTACGGAACGCTCCTGCAGTTCTACTCAATGACGTCATATCGTCAGTACTTACAGGTAAATATCGAAACGCACCCTATGTATACTAATTCACATTCTCAATTATGCTACTGTTATTATTTGTCATCAGACAATTATAAACATACACATATAATAATTAGGTACATATTATATATATATATATATATATATATATAATATATATATGCACATGTGTGCATAAGAATATATGTAATTGTTACATATTTACATAATTACATATATAATATTAGTTTCTTTTGTTTTTCATTCAGCTCACATCACGGTCTTCTACTCAGGTCTGGAAACTCGCACCATTTGATGGTTGTGGGGGTGTCTCGCTAAACAAAGCCTTTTTCGGTAGTTCGCTCCGTCTCCGCACTAGTCGTGTCGATCGGAGGATCGTCGACGCGCATGCGTACTTGTCCGTTGTGACATGGTTTGAGTGGCAGGTGACATGGTTTAAATTTTTAACTTTAATATTTCAATATTTATTTAAAAATGACAGTATTCAAAGACTTCTAAATAAAAAGTGGAGACAATTAATTTAATAATCCTTTTGCGTGTTAAGCAAATAGTTATTTCCAGAAGAATCATTTTCGTGTATAAAACTACATTATATTCTTTTATCGATAAAATAAATTAACGATCTTATTAACGATATGCAGAATGACATATTAAACTGAAGTAGAGTTCGAATTATTAAATTCCTTCTTGAAATATGATATAGATTAAAATATGCACAATTATATAGGGACATACATGCGCTTGCTATGATCTAATATCATTAGTGATTATCAATGTAGTCTAGTCTAAACAACGTCCATAGCGTAATAATATAATATAAAATATATTCAGTAATATACATAGATACTGTATGTACACAAAATTGATAAAAAATAAAATTTAAAGAATAATACCATCACGTTAAATACGCAGTACAAAATTCTACTTGCCAAGGAATAAGTTGGAAATATTATAAACATTATCATGCAAACCATATTTTATATGTATTGTAGTTGTAGAACAAAAAAAACAGATTTAATAAATTTAAAAACTCAGATATACGCACATTGTGTATTTCAATTTAGCAAAATTCTTATATAACTCATATAAGTGAGTGATGATACACTGAATCGAGAATTATTAAATAGCGTGTATGTGAAATGTCATGTTTAAATAATTGTTGAGTGAGATAATATCGACATCTTCAAGGTGAGATAACATAGACGTGAGTAGTTATATTCTTAGTAATAATGATGAAATAGGTGACATATGGTTTAAATTTTTAACTTGTTTTATTGATTGGACAATTTCGACAATTTCCTTTGAGGTACGAATTTTTTTTTGAGTTTTTGATTTTCCTGGTACGTAAATTGGCGCATCCTCAACCTTACATAGTAACAGAGTGCATAAGAGAGAATCTCCGAGGCATGATCTTTACATGGAATGTAAAATTATAATTAGAGAGAACCTCCTCGATTGTTAGATCAAACACTTCGGACGATTGGCATGCTTCGCGAAACACTCTTCGACGTAACGAATCAAATAAAAAAAATTTGAGGTTTGAGTGAATTAATCCTCCTCGAGATCGCAGGTCTACTAACGTTGACTCGGATATGGGATTTTTATCGGGCTTAAGGATAACCTCGGAGCAAATAAGCCAGGACTTAAATCGGCGAAGGACTTGCTTGCACAGATATCCTGAAATATCCCATGAAATAATATATTAAATGAGTATCTCAGCGAAAACAACATATAGCGTTTACAAAACATTACATCAGTATAATTGTTTTGCAAATGCTTGAAATCATTTTCGCTGAAAATTGAGAGAACCGTTCTGAAAAATGTCCCATCGGAATATAAATGTTGAAGCCTGCATTAAAGAGATTAATAAGCGACAGCAAAGATTTAAGCGATTGATATTAAACTGCATACTAAAAGATGTTAGTCGAAGCGATGAAGCGTAATTACCTTGTCACCCATTAATATTGCTTGCCTATGATGTTTTTGAGATAACGTTTTAAAGATATAATAAAAAATAGAAACCTGTGACGTAATATATGATGCAGTCAAGTGCAGGGGAAAGGGAATAATTGTGATCGCGTTGAATAATATCATCCGCCTCCCAGTCTTCGTTGCGAATAATTTCATCTAACTTTTCTTTTAGACGCTGCCGACGCTCGACGAGACTCGAAGACTTACTGCCATAAATATCCTTTAGCTCGCTTAGAGAAACCAAGACTTTCGGCGAGGTCAGATCGTTGTGTGTAATTGATTGTACGCATATACGCTTAGTCGGTACTAATTTTCATAACGTTGAGGAAATTTACAGAAACCGAAAGGGATATTTTTCTTTAAATGTACAGGTATGTATAAGTAGACTTGTAAATATACAATTATTGTAACGGCATAATTTTTTAGAAAAAACAGTTATTGATTATTATATGTTATATAATTGATGTTAATATAATTAATGTTATTATATACATATATTTTGCTATAAATATTAATACTTACTAATTATATTTTTTTTTATGTATCTGTATACAGGCAGTTGTAGGCCCTAGAACAGAATTTTTAGATATTGTACCAGAATGGCCGGGTGGACAGCATGACAGTCGAATTTTTCAAAACTCTAGGATATACATGAGATATGTTGAACGGCAACTTACAGGTACTCTAATAGGAGATGCTGGGTATCCTTGTCTACCATTTCTTTTAACTCCAATTCAAAATCCACGAACAGAGGAGGAAAACGCGTTAGTAGGATTATATATTTGTAATAATTCATCATTTTAAAATTCTAATTTGCTATATATATAAGAATATTGTTACCAACTGTTAAAATTATTGTCAAAAATGTTTTTAAAAAATATTTAAAAAAATACAGCTAATTTAGGGGTTTATAAAATTAATATTAAAATACAAATATTTCTTATTACAGTTACAATGTACTTCATAGAAGAACACGTCAGGTTGTCGAAAGAACGTTTGGAGTTTGGAAGCGTAGATTTCCATGCCTATCGAGAGGGTTAAGCAACAAGTTGATTTGTTCAACTACAATTGTAGTCGCTTGTGCCGTACTACATAATTTGGCATGAACCTTTAATGACATTTTAGAAGAGGAAGAACAAGAAGAACAAAATAATGAAATCGATATGCCAAATGATGAACCACATTGGCAACCAGGTGAAGGTTTTGCCATAAGAGCAGCACTTATTGAAAGACTGTTCAGATAAATTATATCAAATATTTCAATAAGAGTTGTATATACAGAAAAGTTGTATTTTATATAGATAATATGGACAAGTTACGTAGATATGAATAAGATACAAGTTACAGATATAAGTTAGAGATAAGATAGAGATAGATATACATTATATGTTGTATGATATATTTATATAGTGTGTAGGCAAACAAGTAAAGTCATAACTGCAGATATTTTTATGGATTTTACTTAACGGTTTAAGTTGGCTAAAAGCTAATCAACTTGCAACTTTTTTGTAAGAGCACACTTTTCGCATACGCTTCTCTTCCAAATGAATTCAGGAATCGAGCCTCACAATCGATGTTTGTCTCTGAAAGAGGTGGACCACCTACATACACATCCTAGATATATTTTATAGATAAGTTGTTTTATTCAAAGAAAGCGCGATTAGTCAAAATAATCTTTATTTAATCTTTGCAATACTTTTTCAGCATAGTTACATGTATATTAATTCTTTTTTATATAGAAGCTTTATTACATTTTTATATATCTATGTAATACACAAATAAACTTTTGTAACACATTGAAAACAACATAAATTGACATGAACTTCTTTGTAATATTTTTTCAGCATAGTTACATGTATATTAAGTGTTTTTATATAGAAACTGTATTATATTTTTATATATCTATGTAATACACAAATAAACTCTTGTAACACATTGAAAACAACATAAATTGACATAAATTTCTTCTAATTGTATCCATTTAATTTTCATATAGATAT
>JASTWP010002373.1:0-43903 GCA_030770255.1 Temnothorax ravouxi
CGTTTTTCGAGCAATATTGCATCCAGATACTTAAGTTGTTGATTATTATATAAATCTCAGCAGTGACTGTTTGACGTAGCGACAAGAACTCATAGTAATTATGACACTGGCAATTTTTATCAAATTGAAATAAACATATATACATATATGATAGACAGGAAGACTTGCCTTGCAGTAATTTTAATGTAAAACAAAAGTTATTACCGTGCATTGTATTGCCATTTATACGTGACCCGGATTACTTTTTCCCCAGCCTGAAACAAACAATATTCCAAATACTCCCTGTTAAAAAAAAATCGATAGGAAACGATAAAAAACGATTGCATTGTTTTTAATCATATAAGGTAAAGGTACCAATACCCGGACACCTAAGCAGACGAAATGTACCAATACCTGGACACATATCTGTCTGGACACATACCTGGATACCTTTAAAAAAAGATAAATTTATGAAAATAAACGTTTGGCTCTTATAACTGAAGTTTCAAACTACAAGAAAAAATACTTTTATCTTTGATTTTAATTCGCGTTATACTTATAAATAATAAAGGTGTCCGGATATAGGTACATGTCCGGCAATCGGGACGTTTACCTTAGTTATAAATTGGAAGTTACAAAAGAATTACGTAAATATACGATCGATTCTTTAACGTTTCCTGTTGTAAGTATCCTATTAATATGTTATCGTTTTTTATTATTTCTTTTAGCTAATAATTGTGAGTATACGAAATCTATCGTAAATTAATGATGAATGATTTTATTACGTTATTAAAGTACTTCTATATTTAACAAAATTATTTAAAAACCTGTAAATGTTCTCTGCACTGGTACCTGAGGAAGTATCACTTAAGTTGACCTGCAGCGAAGGATATTATAGGGTCAAGCATTTGGCAGGTTCACTTCTTATATCTAGCGCGAAAGGATTTTTACTTACGAGAATACACTGGCACGAGTATCCGCGTCGCAACAGCTCGCGTTACTCAGCGCTCGCTCTCATTTTTTGTTGTAGCTTTACGATAAGAAACGTTTTAAATCATCTATCGTTGATGCACAATAAATAACAGTGAGTTTTTATTGGTAATTATATAATGGAAAATCATTCGCTCATGCCGTCGTGTCTTTATGACAGATCATGAAACGTTTTTCTGTTATAACTTTACGATAAGATATGTTTTGAATCGTTGATGTTCTATCGTTGATTCATGATTAATAATTATAGGTTCTTTTTGTACGAGAGAAAACTTAGAGTTTCCATTACTATAAATACACAATTAATTATGAAAGGTTTTCAATCATTTCTTCTCGATCAATTCCAATAAAACGATAGAAAACAATAAATTACTATCAGAATTCTATCGTATTCCAATGATTTAATTTGTTTTCAACAGAGAACGAAAGAAAACGATAACATTTCTTTTGGAATCTAAAATCTGAACGATTATAGGCTACGATAAGAAACAATAAGATTCTTTGCAAATTGTGTCGGTTTCTATCGTTTTCTATCGATTTTTTAAAATCAGGGCTACGTAATTTCATCGATATATGTATCGATACACGTAATATGTTACATAAAACACATTATTTATATATAATATCAAAACTTTGGAGATATTATAAATTGTTATATATATCCAGGTACAACTTTTGCCGTGGCAGCCTCGAGGAAATAAAACAACGCCTGAATGACCTTTATCAATATTGGGTAATACCAAATTTTAAGGAATTGACACCAGAATCGGAGCACATAATCAGGTGTCTTGTTGAGCATATAAACTATTGGCCTATGATATTTTATATGCCTTTTAAAGCAATGACATTAATCGCCACAGACACGTTAAATCTAAATATGCCTAATTTATACGCGTCACTTAATTACACAGAGTGGCTCGTCTATAAGATGTACAAGTAAGTAATACAATACTTATAAAATTAGTTAACGGAAAGATATATAGAGGAAATTCATGAACATACAAAATATTAGTTTTTATTCTATGTATACGTATTATAAAATTCGAATAATTTATATATTCTACATTTCTGTAATCTTGATAATTTCAGATTTATGTTCTACGTATTCAAATTTTCAACTATAAGAAACATTATTAATAATATAATACGCAAGGCTATGGATGAAGCAGCGGACTACAGTGCCGAGAAACTAGAAGAAATTCACAAAAAGTCGGAGAAAATTGTGCCCGATTTTTCTATTACGTATTAATGATTTGTTGTAAACACATGTGACATTACCCGGAAAAAATTCGGAAATCGGGGCAAGCTGACTTTTGTATATACTAGCGTTTCGGCCCGCGTTTCGCGCGGGAATTATATTAATATAATTCAGGCGTGTGTGTGCGCGTTAGGTGTGTATGTTTTGTGCGTGGATGAGTAGGGGGGAGAGGCGTAAAACAAAAAAAAGTCGCGACATTTTCATCCCCGAAAAATTTGCACTTTGGTACCAAATTCGAGAGAATCGGCCCATAAATGTGGAAGTAGTTTGCGATTAATTATTATTTATAAAATTACTTTTACAATTTTAATATTTATAATTTTTCATATAATTTATATAAAAATTTATAAATATGTATTTTATTAACATTTTAATTATTATATTACTCACTTATACAATTTTATAATTCTAAATTTATAAAATTTCTCTGTATATTACATTTTTTGTAAAACATTTTTTACTTCCTTCTATTAGATGTCCTTGATTGCTGAATTCATCAATCTTAATTTTTACACTTTCCTTTCTGGTTGCCCTAGAAAATGCCACATAAAGTTGACCATGAGCAAATACAGGATGTGGCAAATAAATCCCAACTTTTTCTAAACTTTGTCCTTGTGATTTATTGATTGTCATAGCAAATGACACTCGAATAGGGAACTGTCTTCGTTTAAACTTAAATGGCAGTTCCAAATCACTTGTAATTAAATCTATCCTTGGAATAAAGACAATCTGTCCTCGAGCAGGACCAGTTAGAACTTCCGCATAAATTAGATTATTTTTCAATACAGAGTCCTTTTTTAGTATTAAAATTTTTTAATATAGGATTATTGTAGCACTGAATTTTATTTTAAGTCGATGAACTGGCGTTCCAGAAAATATCAGAGAGTTTAAAAACTCAATTGGAAAATTCAATTGCTCTTATGGATCATCACTTACAATAGAGTCAATTGAGAGATACTCTTTTTTTTCTCCTGCCATTAGACAAAGGATTTTGTCATTAATTTTAAATGTATCCTCATTCTTATTAGGACAAAGAATCGTTCGATCTTGATTTTCTTTAATCTGTTCCATGGTGATTCTATCACCAACAGCAATAAAAGATTCTTTTGATATAAAATTCTGGAGAATTTCAATTGTATCCAGATGTAGTCCATCCGTATTTGATAATTTACCATCTCCGAGTTGCATTAGCCAATTTGCAAATTCTTTTTCTTCCCCAGTTCTCATATTTTGCTTTAATTTAATCTGAGTTACATTCCTCCATATAGAATTGTATTTTACAGTCGACTCAATTATAGCTGTTTTTTGTGCATGTCGTACTACGAGAAGATTTTGTCTAAAATCTTCTGCAAATAAAATTACTTTTCCTCCAAATGGTCGAGGATTCTTCATTCAAATCTCTTAAAAGTTTATCAACTGCTGTTAAAGCATGTCCAACAGTCATGCTCACCTCATCCCATATAATTAGTTTGGCAATGATCAGTTCTCGTGCAGCTTGAGAATTTCCTCTGATATTAGATTTAGCGTTATCATCAATTGGAATTGAAAGCTTGAATAGGGAATGATAAGTTCTTCCTCCTTTTAGAAGTGTTGCTGCTATGCCTGTCGACGCACATGGAAGAACTATCTCGTTTCTTCCTCGAATAACACTTAGAAATGTGTTAAATAAGTAGGTTTTACCACTTCCTGCAAACCCATCAATAAAAAATAACCGATACAGTTCATTTTTCATTTTTAATTGCTCGCATGACAATATCGTATATGTGCTTTTGCTCAG
Organism: Temnothorax ravouxi; assembly: GCA_030770255.1. Classification (NCBI taxonomy): domain Eukaryota; kingdom Metazoa; phylum Arthropoda; class Insecta; order Hymenoptera; family Formicidae; genus Temnothorax; species Temnothorax ravouxi. Next base: position 4,005 of record JASTWP010002373.1, read on the forward strand.
CATTTAATGTCGATAATAAATAATCACCACGTATTCTTTCTTCATTCACATTATACTCTGTTATGTAAATATTTACTGAAGTTGGATTTGGCAATTGAAAATTCTCACAGCTACTTCCATTATTTATTAAAATTTCTTGTATATGATTTAAAGCCATATTTTCAGGATTGACAACATTGTTGTGTACAAAGTCCTCAATCATATGATCTTTATATTTAATCCAAAGAGTTAGTACATCTGTTGGAGTTCCATAAATGCAATTGTAGGCAAATAGCTCTCGAAGTTGTACAGGCATTTTAGAATCTGTTGCTTCTTCCAGCGTTTTTTCCCAAAGATCATCATCTTCTACCAAATTTTTTGCAATTGCTGCATCCTTAGACGTTTTATAAAAAACTCCATTTACAGTTCTTAAATCTTCAAAACATTTAGCTCCAACTACATGGAGTAGAAGAAGACGCAGATAAAATCTCTCAATATCTTTTATACTTACTGTATAAAGTCTTGAAATTAATTTATCACCACCCTTTTTGCGTGGCTTCCACTTAGTTTCTTTTTTATCATAGATATAATGATAAGGAATATCTGTGTAAAGAAAATGCACCGCATTTTCATCAAATTGATTTAATTTAAACCATGCAGTCAACGTGGATATCTCGAGTGAGCTCTCTTTGAACAGTTTGCTCTTCATTTCCCGCTCTGAAATAAACCATTTGGCGATTAGGCAAATGAACTGCCAGTCTTATTACTGTGTGAGACTTCATGAACAGATCATATCCGTTCAGTCTCCACATTGCTTCTGGAGCACTAACATATCTTGCATCCAAGTATGAATTAACTTCAAACTTCATCTATTTTAATTAACCTTGTGCCATCTTGTGCTTGTACTTCAATTGCAGCACAGTCAAATCCTTTATGAATATATTTGTATAAGTATTTTACGCTCTTCACTGATGAACATATTTCCAAATTGATATGTCGATCATATTTCATAATTAATTATGGTGAATATGGTACTACCCATCGATTATCAATTTCTTTGCCTCTGACGATGTATTTTTTCTCAAAATTTCCTTCGTTGGTACATAGGATATCCATTTACATTAGCATTAGTTTCTTCACGAAACTCTTTTAGAAAACCTTTTAAACATTTTCCATCGTCCCCAGTGCAAGGATATCTCTGGGAGGGATCTCCGTCTTGTTTCCGCTTCTTCTTTTTCTCCTTATCATCCTCCTTCTTTTCTTCCTTCTTTTCCTCTGTCGGAGGATGCTCCTAATGCTGTCGCATATTAGGAGCTTATCTCATAATACTTTCCTCTACACTTTATAGCAATCCCGGGGAAATTCTACCTTTATTTCATATGTAATTCTTTAAGATTCAATTATTTCCCAAGAAATTGGAAAAATTTCGTAACCAGTTTCCAAAAAAATCGGTAACGAAAAATAATACACTTTATAGCACTCCCTAGAAAATTCTACCTCTACTTCATATACAATTGTTTGAGATTCATCAATTAATTTCCGAAAAAATGGAAAATTTTCTGATACTGATTTCCCAAAAGATCGGTAACGAAAAATTATACACTTTATGGCAATTCCCGGGAAATTCTACCCCTTCTTCATATAATTCTTTAAGATTCGGTCAATTCATTTTCGAAAAATTGGAAAAATTTTGTAACGGGCTTCCAAAAAGATCGGTAACAAAAAATAATAGCACTTTATAGCACTCCCTAGAAAATTCTACCTCTACTTCATATAATTCTTTAAGATTCGGTCAATTAATTTCCGAAAAATTGGAAAAATTTTATAACCGGCTTCCAAAAAAATCGGTAACAAAAAATTATACACTTTATAGCACTCCCCGGAAAATTCTACCCCTATTTCATATATAATTCTTTTAAATTCGGTCAATTATTTCCCAAAGAATTAGAAAAATTAGAAAAAGAAGTTTCCAGAAAATCGGAAGCAAAAAATTGGTCTTCCTGATGTGCTACAAAAAAGTAGAAACGAATCCACTAAACGGTTGCCGAGATATAACGATTTTAATTCACTGATTTTAGTAAAATTTTAGTACTTTTGTCCTATACATCTCAGACTGTACCTCCCATACATCCTTAACTTTAATCGCGGTTTAACTTCTAACTTGCTCTTTTCATTTTTTTCTAGATCTTAAAATTAGAGAAAGATAAAAGGTAAGTTAAACCAAGATTAAAGTTAATCTACATTGGTAAAAAAGGATTAAGCAGGAGAAATGGACCGCGACCCAGTTACACGCGGTCGATACCAAAACAGAATCCGACCAAAGCAACGCACCTGGATTCTACTAAAATTTGATACTAATAAGAACACTGACAACCAATTCAGTATCAAAACATCGAGCCCGCCAAATAAATAGAGAAGAAAAGACGAAGCATAACTAACATAATTAACGCGCCCATATGGTATATAATTTTAATATCAAAGCAGTCATCCGCACTCAAATTTGTTAGTATGCCATAGGTATCATAGATGATTATTAAAATTAATTAAAATTAATTAAAGTTAATTAAAATACTTGTAACTACAGCTCGTCATACAGGATAGAATTTATTAAAAACCCTTCTGTACACACGATGTTCGTGCCCATCCATGCGCGCAATTCTTCACGCAACACATTCTGTTTGGCTTCTGTTACATTTTCTTGTAATAGAGGATGACGATGATAAATAGATTTGGAGAAAATTCTAATATTCTGACAGTTGAATATGTATAGTAAAGTCATAGGGTCATGATATGAAAGTCAAGTAAAAATGATCTAAAGTGCACGCGCAAAATGACGCACGAGTGCGTGAATTAATTATAAATATTTTGAATTTAAGATAGTAGATAAATTATGGCAAGTTATTACAAAATCTCGTTTACGCGAAGGAATTATCGTAAGTTACTACAGAAATAACGATCGCGTAAACGTAGTAAGTGTAGCAAATATGCTAGTTTGTTATAGTCCATTTACCGCAACTTATAAAAAAACGAGAGAACAGCAATCTGCGGTGTAGCATGTCTGTAGAATATAATTGCTGTTATGGACGTTTTAATTGATAAAAGATGGCCATTTATACGTGTTATGTGAAAAGTGGTCAGTTATGTTTGATAATGTTCTCGGCCGTTGTCAAGTTATCATAAGTATAAGTCGGTCCTTATCAGTTGACCAAAATGCTTAAGTGTAGCATTTATGGAATTTTCGTGCTTTCCACATTGTTATAATGTTTTTTTAATTTCTACATTGTCCACAAAATTTTCCAACTGTTAGTCTATAATAATTTGAAAACTTATTAATTAAAAACGTTGTTTTAAAATTATTGCGTACTTGTCTTGAATTTTTCTTCTTTCTCAATATTGAAAACTTTTTCAGAACCTTTTATACTTGCCTAACGTAATATAATAGACGCCTAATAATAGACAGACAAACACAACAGACGGCTGGTGAAAACAACTGATTACGCGAACAGGTATAATCTTTAATGCCCCTAACTGTTTAATTTGCTGAGAAAATCGCGATCATATACAAGGCCGTCTTCTTCCGCGATGCGATCAAACGCATACAATGTATTGCACTAATCGATCATTTTTTATTCATGATAAATAAATCATGATTGACGCATAAAGCATTTTTAAACCTAAAGAGAATATTTATGACGTGACTCTTTATTTCGTTGCTTTGCCGTGCGAGTAGGGGAGACCGAAGTCAGAAGTCACACGGGTAAGTTGTCACAAGATTGAGTGGAATATTCTTCTTTATAGTGTAGGTTGCTCCTCTCGTGTTAGTCGGGTGTACGAAATAGCTCGTTTTTCTTATTTTTATTATTTTGTTGGTTTTTGGAATTATTAGTCGTAATTTCTTTTTGGTCATAAAAAATATTATAGTTTTAGATAATTTTTCCTGTATTTAGTTAACCGCCATTACATAGTTTATAAATATAATCTTCTTTGTTCAAAATGACGGTTCAGGGTAAGTTGTCTCAAATGAGATGGGATTTCAAAGTTTATGAGAATTAAAACAGATAGGATGCTTTTTCTTCGCCAGTGAGTAATAAATCGAGCAAAATCCTTTTCTTCAACCAAACTGGCAGTCTTTATTTAAAAAGCACAACGCGTTTCAACCGAGATTCCGGTCCTTATCAAGTGCGTATATTAAATTTAAACGCTTGCAAAACACTTCATTGTACACAGTGTGGCCGCAATGAGTCTACGAACCAAACGACAGAAAGAATACAATAATGAGTTTACGAAGTAAAATATAATACGGAAAGAGTCTGATAAAAAGATTATTATAAAGAGAGCGCCGCTCTTACGTGTTTTGTGTGTCAAATGGTAATAAAATAATTGAGGAGTCATATTCGTGTGGTGTTCAGTGTGCAATCACCTCAGATGACAACGGACGACTGAGTGAAAAACAAAGACAGAGGTAACCGAAAGCGCTTACATTAAATTTATTATTTTGTCGTATATCACCGGAAGGTTGTCGGTTTGGTTGAAGAAAAAGATTTTGCTCGATTTATGAGAATTATTATTCTTTCATTTACTCTAAGTTTATGAGAATTATATTACAAAATAAACGAAGTATAGGCTCTCCTGACTAAATCAAGGGAAATAAATGAGGCAATCGGAGCCAAGCGCGGTAAACAATGCGCAGACAAATTGTAATAATAAATATATTAAAAACGGACGTTTTGACACTTTTGACGTAGAACTACGTCTTTCTCCGCGGTAGGGGGGGTATCCACGGATGCAACGATGCAACGAAAACATGTCACACTTTGAACGTTTAGATCTTCGAAACTAATAATCGTAGAGTAATAATTGACATCTTATTTTAAAGCTTAAGAAGTCCCATTTATGATAAAACAAGTCCGATACTGATTGTTTTTAAACCGGTTGCGTAGTTTTTTGTTACATTTTTGAAAAAAATAATCGTAGAGTAATAAATAAGTTGTCATTCGATAGCTTATAAAGTCCCATTTTCTCTTTAAAGTCTCTAAAGTCTCCAAAAGGGGTTACCGATTTTTTTCTTGCAACGTTTTCCGCGAATTACTCATTTGTTAATAACCGAATTTTAAAGAATTATATATGAAACAGGGGGGTAGAATTTCCTGGAATGGTGGTGATGGGGTTAATTTTTCGATACCGATTTTTATTAAACCGGTTGCGCAGTTTTCGATGCCAATGTGTTTCTTATGTTCTAAAACGTCGAAATATCGCATTAAAAAAAAATGCAGAATTGCTAATAATAAAGGGATTACCGATTTTTGTTAAAAAAAAACAGCCAAACTTACCAAAATTTTTATAACTCAAAAACTGATTAACTAAGTTTTAAAGAATTATATATGAAATATAAAAAACTGAAAAATATAATAAAATTAATAAACATTGTTTTATTTACTTTACCATTGTTTTGCAAAAAAAACATCAAAAACTAAAAAAATAAACGGGCACAGTAACAACTGTGCCGCAAACAACAACGTAGAACTACGTCAACTGTCACTATTTCATGTTAAAGTATTCAGCGAAGGAAAGTAGACGTAGGGCTACGTTAACTGTCTTTCGATAAATAATAGTGACAGTCAGCGTAATTAATACTTTGAAAGAAACGCATTTTTCAGCTTGCGTAAGATAAAATAAAAGAAATATAGGCTCTCTTGACTAAATCAAGGGAAATGAGATATAATAAATATTTGTAGGCAACATAAAAACAAATCTCAAAAAATTTAAATACCGGTCTCCTCTACACGCGGTGCCACCAATATCGCAGTCTCTTTCTCTTTTCAAGCATCGCCAATAATATTTAAGTATCACGCATATATATAGATGCGATCTTTCAGTTCTTTTCCAACAACGCCGATCGTTACCCAACTGCTGACAGTAAACCCTACCAACTTTTTGAGAAGGCACAATAATCGCACGAGAGACTCATTACATCCTTTTGTCTTTCACATTTGTCATCCCGACGAGAGAAATAATCCACCGTTGCGCCGTCTCCAGAACGAAATCAGTTGCAAAAACTTACAAAGAGGTAAATAGATGTGATTCTTTATTTACGATTAATACTTCAACTACCTTAGGGACAATTATTTCAGGTTTTGTCTTCCTTTCCAATGTGACAGTAATCGCGTCTGATATTGAAGAATATCCATGAAATTAACGTTATTCATCGAAATCGAAACAAATTCATCTTTCAGTATAATATTTGACTTCCAATAGGCCAAGTATACAAATAAAAAACGTTAATGCTCCATGTTTGTTCCGTATCTACATTTTCATGAGATTTGTTTTTATGTCGCCTACAAATAAGTATTATACATTTTGATCTGGGTGAGTCACATTTTTTTATGTACTTTGCGTCGCGATGCTATACCGTATCGCTTGATCCAACAACTCTGTTTTATATTTTAGTATTACACATTAATTTAATTATTTAATTTATAATATTTGATTTAAAAAAAGTAATTCAATAATAAAAATAAGTAAAAATGCAATTAAAAAATAGAAAATATTCGAATTTCCTTTTTATCTAAATATCGAAATTTTAGGATTGCTGTCTATAAATTAATCAAATTTTTTGATAGCTATCGGTAAAATCTATCTTATTTAAAAAAAAATTATTTTCGAAAAAAAATGAAGAAAAAATCTCTTAAAAAATCGAAGTTATTGGAATCTCATTTTCATATCTAGCTTAAAAATTTCTAAACTAAATCTAGAATTTGTAAGATTTTTTTGAAAAAAATCAAAACGGTTGCATTGAGAAAAACAAACATTTTTTACTTAAATCCTAAAGAAAAACAGTCATATTGTCCATTACAAATTTTTTCGATATTTTTTTCGAAAAGTACCTACAGTGAAAAACGAAAAAAAAGATTACTTTATTTTTTACAATATCTTTTGACGTAGAACTACGTCTTTCCCGGAGGGTGAGGGGTAACTTTGGGTGCACGACGGCAACGTTTTCTTGCAAAGTTTTCTTTTTCTCAAAAAGTATTAAAGGAAAATATACTTTATTATAGTGTTTTTGAAAGCTCTCGATGTGAGCTAAATGTTTTTATATATTTCACATCGCAGTACTACCGTATCGCATGATTATCATGCGATGATATTTCATTAGTTGAATAGCAGATTATAGGTAATAATTACTCAAATTACTAAAGAGTATACATATGGTCCAATAACATACAACTTTAAAAAACAATGTAATCAAATTTACAAGTTTACAATAAATTTGTGTTTTGTATTTGTGTTACAGTTGAGTTATCCATAAAATATGATGAATACCAATAATATTCAGCGCGATATAAAATCTAGCTCGAAAAACTTGGACGAAGATGGACTTGTCAAATTATTTAAAGACATATTTGGAGTAAATTCTCAAAATAAATTTCCAAATAATTTCAATGTCTGGACCGTAAAAAAGCAATGCGACTGGATAATAACAAACATAGCAGAATTCTTTCCAAACATGCCGCAGTCTTTACAGAGCGTTATTCCAGCTGCCTTTTGCCAATTAAATAATGACCGAACCTTGGAAAAATTACCTGAATGGATGGATATGGATAAATATCGCAGGGGACAAATATTTGTCCAGAAAAATTACACCGCAATCGCCATATCGAAAATAATGGGCATTATGTATATTTATACGTTTCAAGAAGAATTGAAGCCAATTATTTTGGGAGCGTATAGCCATACGCCGTATTTAGCATTCCAAAGGTATCTTTTTAAAATATTGTATTTATATAACTATATAAAAAATATAGATAAATATATGCACATAAAAATATTTTATACATTTCAAAGGTACGTATTGACTATAAAACGAATATTCAGCTGGTATAGTGGAGATCCTTGGATTAAAGGAACTAAAGCTTACACGGATATGCAAGTAGCACGTGGTAAGCATTTGACGATGAGGAAGAAGGTGTGTCAGATGGATCATGATCAAATTACTGCTGCGTGCACATTCGCAAATCCATGGTGTCTAGATCGTGAATTGCTTCTAAAGGATTTCGCTGTGGTTTCTTCACCTGAAAAATTTGGACAGCGTCCTTATACAATCAGCAACAAATCACCATACAAAGCAAAAGGTATAAATAACGCGGATTTTTCATTTACTCAGAGCTGTTTTGTAGTTGTACCTTTGCTCTATCCACAAAGTGTTGGAATACACGACGCGACCGACGAAGACTTGGAGGCTTTCTGCTATATGTGGAAATGTTATGGATATTTTCTTGGAATGGAAGATGAGTATGTGTAGTGCAATTATAATATATACTGTGTACTGTGTTATAATCATATGTATATTAGATTGGGAAAAAAGTAATCTGGATTTTTTCGTGAAAAATATCTATTAAGAAAAAATAGTTGCAACGTTTTTCTTTAAAATTAAACTAATTGCTTTCGAATTTATAATTATTTTATGCCATCTTTCAATCAGAAGGATGCCGCGTGCAAATTACTGCTGCGATAATAAGCCGGTTCTTTGATCGCGAAGAAATCTATGGCCGGTATTCATAGTTTTGGTTCTTATTTTAAGACTGTCTTAAGTAATGTCTTAAGATGCTAATACGGCTCTGTGATTGGTTCATAACATCTTAAGATCGTACTTAAGACGGTCTTAAATATAAAATTTAACTATGAATACTGGCCTTTGATTCATTTCTTGACTTTGTCCGGATTTCGAAAGCGTTGTACTATCAAGCCGTGCTGCATCGATCGAAATAGCCCAGTAAGCAAGAAACATCAAGAAACATTTTAACTATCACTACAGCAACGTTTTAACATTAATGCAATGTAGTTGAAATGTTTCTTGACGTTTCTTGCTTATTGGAAGGTAATGATCTAAAAGCGCAATATCTGGTAAGTTAGGTGTAGGTTGCAGGAGAATTTTACAGCTCAGTCTATAAAAGTCTATAAAAGTGTTTAGCGATGCGGTTACAGCGACATGATGTAGGACGTTATCGCGCAGAAAGATGGTGTAAGACAAACCTTAAATCGGTTTGAGACATATAACGGCCGTTTTTCGAGCAATATTGCGTCTATTAGACACTGAAGTTGTTGACTATATAAATTTCAGCGGTGACTGTTTGACGTGGCGACAAGGATTCGTATTAGTAATTATGACACGTGGCAATCTTTATCAAATCAAAATAAACACACATATATGATAGACAGAAAGACTTGCCTTGCAGTAATTTTAATGTAGAACAATAGTTCTACCGTGCGTTGTATTGCCATTTATACGTGACCGGGATTACTTTCTCCCCAACCTAATATAAACAATATTTCAAATACTGTTTGATAAAAGAAAATCGATAGGAAACGATAGAAAACGATTGCATTGGTGTTAATCATAGTTATAAATTGGACGTTAACAAAAGAATTACGTAAATATACAATTGATTCTTTAATGTTCCCTGTCGTAAGTATTGAATATGTTATTGTTTTTTATTATTTCTTTTAGCTAATAATTGTGAGTATACGAAATCTAACGTAAATTAATGATGAATGATGAGTCTCTTATCATTTCCTATCGTAATTATCCTATTTATTACATTTATTAAAGTACTTTTATATTGAACAAAATTATTTAAAAACATGTTAATGTTCTCTGCACTGTATGGTATCTGAGGAAGCATCATTTAAGTTAACCTGCAGCGAAGGATATTAGAATAGGGTCAAGCATTTGACAAGCTCACTTCTTATATCTAGAGCGAAAGAATTTTTGTTTACAAGAATACACTGGCGGATACATTGGCACGGGTATCCGCGTCGCGGCAGCTCGCGTTTCTATAGCGCTCGCGGTCGCGTTCTCTCATTTTTTGTTGTTGTAGCTTTGCGATAAGAAACGTTTTAAATTATTTATCGTTGATGCACGATAAATAACAATGAGTTTTCATTGGTAATTATATGATGGAAAATCATTCGCTCATGCCGTCATGTCTTTATGACAGATCACGAAACGTTTTTTTGTTAGAATTTTACGATATGTTTTGAATCGTCTGTTGTTGACGCATGATTAATAATTATAGGTTCTTTTTATACGATAGAAAACTTAGAGTTTCCATTACTATAAATACACAATTAATTTATGAAAGGTTGTCAATCATTTCTTCTCAATAAATTTTAACAAAACGATAGAAAACAATAAATTACTATAAGAATTCTATCGTATTCTAATGATTGAATCCATTTTCAACAGAGAACGAAAGAAAACGATAACATTTTTTTCGGAATCTAAACGATTATATAGGCTTACGATAAGAAACGATAAGATTCTTTGCAAATTGTGTCGGTTTCTATCGTTTTCTATCGATTTTTTAAAATCAGGGCTACGTAATTTCATCGATATATGTATCGATACACGTAATATGTTACATAAAACACATTATTTATATATAATATCAAAACTTTGGAGATATTATAAATTGTATTATATATCCAGGTACAACTTTTGCCGTGGCAGCCTCGAAGAAATAAAACAACGCGTGAATGACCTTTATCAATATTGGGTAATACCAAATTTTAAGGAATTGACACCAGAATGGGAGCACATAATTAGGTGTCTTGTTGAGAGCATGAACTATTGGCCTAGAAAATTTTATATGCCTTTTAAAGCGATGACATTAATCGCCACAGACACGTTAAATCTAAATATGCCTAATTTATACGCGTCACTTAATTACACAGAGTGGCTCGTCTATAAGTTCCACAAGTAAGTAATATATTTATCAAATTAATTAATAAAGAGGTATAGAGAAAATTCATGAACATACAAAATATTAGTTCTAAGGCCACTTCGACCAAGCTCCGATTAACTTAATCGTTGATTATAGTCTACTGGAAATGACCAATCGCATTTGTCAATCTGCTTCATTAGCAAATTATTGTATGTATTATAAAATTAGATTATTTTCAGGAATAAGAAAGTTATTTTTTAAAAGTAACTATAATTACCGTTACTCGTTACCGTGTCAAAAAAATAACTAGTTACTTAACGGATAGTATATTGTATTAATAACTAATAGGTACTGTTACTAAAGTAACAGTACGGTTATATTAGTTACTGATTCTCAAAAGTAACTCGTTATCATTACCATTACTTAAAAAGTAACAATTCGTTACTTTTTTCGTTACTTTTTTAATACTAAAATGAGTTTACAGACTTAAAAATTTATTTTTGTAATATTTTTTATTAAAATATTAATAAAAGCAATAAAATTTTATATTTTAAATCGCAAAACCACAAAAAAATTTAAAGAGAAATGTTTTAATGCTCAAAATGCAAACAAAGAAAAATATTAGTTTTCGTTGAATTTAAAAATACAGTTTATACTTCTTTTGTATTCCTAATTTTATGTTTAAAATTTTTAACACGAAAAATTGCAGCGGCGAGCGCCCGGCCGCCTCAAAGCTGGTATTCATAAAGTTTGTTCTTATACTAATACGGCTTGATTGGTATGATATCTTAAAACTATTCTTTTTTAAGATGATCTTAAATACAACAACCGCGAATTACTATCGGTCGAAAACTGGAGACTTGAATATACGAAAATTGTGTCATAAATATAGATTCAAAATAAAAAAGTAACGATAAAAGTATGAACTGTTAAATTCGTTACCATTACTAAAAAAATGTAATTACGTTACCGTTACAGTTACAAAAAGAAAAAAGTAACGCCGTTACGAGTCCGTTACCAAAAAGAAGAAACTGTAACGGCGTTACAAGTAACGCGTTATTTTCCAATCCTAAATATTTTATACATTCTACATTTCTGTAATCTTGATAATTTCAGATTTCTGTTCTACGCATTTAAATTTTCAACTATAAGAGACATTATTAATAATATGACGCGCAAAAGCGTGAATAAAGCAGCGAACTACAATGCGGAGAAATTAGAAGAAATTCACGAAAAGTCGAAAAAAACAGTACCCGATTTTTCTATTACGTATTAATGGTTTGTTGCCAAGCCGTGACATCGCCCGGAAAAAATTCAGAAATCAGCTTGCATCAATTTAGTAATCGGCCTGATTTCCGAACAGCTTCTTCAATGACACATTAATCCCGATGTAGAAATTGACCTAAAACCCCTTGCCGAAAACCCTGAGGTTGCACTGACGCTGCAACCTACAATTGCCGAAGCACAATACAAATCTCGGGGGAAGAGGCAATCAGGCAGTCGGAAAAACAGTCAGACAACATCAGCTCAAAAGTGACATAGGCTCAATTGTAACGCGTGATTCAACTCATTTCTCCTCAAGAAGCAACAGGCCCTTGTGCCAGACCGGAGCCAGGCACAACAAGTTGACAAAAAGTTGCCTAGTAATATATTAGATATATATTATTAATTACCATAAAAAGTGCACTATTTTACCGGACTATTTTATAGACATTTTCGTGTTATAAACTATTTATAATATGTTAATATTAATTACTAACATATGTGACTATGAATATTAATATCTATTAATATTTTTATTATAATAACCATCAAGATGTTCCTTTCGATTGGTATAGCAGCACCAAGTGTCTTTTTTGTCACATTTTTTTATTATATGTTATCTTTGCCTTCTTCTTTGATATACATACTATAGTCTTTAAAAATTTTTTGTTTTATTTTAATATCGAATTATTTTATAAATAAAATAGTTCAAGTTTTATAAAATTGAATCTTATGAAATATTTCAATATGAAATATACACATTCAAGTGTATATACATACGCTCACGTACAGATTTGATGTCCGTGGTATCGGGCTGAATTTAATCGATAATGTATCATTAAAGGAAGGATGTATCATTTTAGGAAGGTATTAAATTTGGCTTAATCGATAAAGGGGTTCTTTCTTTATAAAATTTTAAATTTTTTAAGAAATGTCCATGGTTGTTCTAACTTCCACCAATTTTAAGATATCGGGCTCAATTTTTTTTTAAATGTAAAATATCATTAAAGAAAAGTTGGTATTTAATTGGGTGAAAATCGGTGAAGGGGTTCCTTCACTTGTAGATGAGATAGAATGGAGGGACATAAGAGCACAGGATAATTTTATTGTAAACGTTAATGAAGAACAAGAAAATAATGCAGCTCTGTTGAAACGAATCAAAATTATGAACATTCTTCCGATATAAAATTATGTAGTATATAAGGTTAGTTAAACATTAAGTATTTTAGTTATAAGCAAAATTGCAAAGTTAGTTACAAATAAAAGTACAAATGTAAATGTAATATAAAATGATTGTTAAATCTTGAAAACTAAAAATACAAGGAACATACGAGATAAAGTATATAAGTAGAGATACGACTTACGCAGTATGTAAATGATATATTAAACTAATTATTAAATAATATATTAAACTAAAGAATGTGTGAGCGTTCAATTGTGATTATTGATTAATTGAAAGTTTTATATATACATTAAGTGCAAGAGCGGAATGTAACTAAATTTGCAAGTTGTATATGATAAAAAACTACACATACATTAAATATTAATATATTTTATTATTTATTACTCTCGCAACAACCTCTCTCTAGGCATGGAGGTCGAACTTTCCGTAAAGGTATTGTGAAAAATATCGTGTGCACCTCGGGGCGAAAGTTTTTTCAGACTCGTGTGATTTGCCGCCCTCGCCTTCGGCTCGGACGGCAAACTTCACACTCGTCTGAAAAACGCTACTTTCGCCCCTTGGTGCACAATATACTATAATGTTCCAACTTCCAACAGCTGTGTTTCAAGTCCGACTGTGATCGGCGCGCAGTAATAAATTGGAATATATATGTATATGTATTTATATAGTAGGTCCAGAGGTATGTTCCGGGACTGTTTACGTTTTTTGAAATGTACAGTGTCCTGGAATATAACGCATATAATATGTAATCAGATTCAAAAAAACTGTCCCAAAAATTGCTGTAAGACATGAATTTTTTCCAGGAAACAGTCCTGGAAACTGCCAAATGTCCCGGAATATATCAATGTAAAAAATAAAAGTCCCGGAACATACTTCCGGACCTATATATAATAATACATATATACACGGAAATTAATATTGAGCTGCCTAAGATCTAAGCTTAGACCGAAAACGGCTTGTATCTTATTCCATTGTGTATCATAGCGGTCTTGTTTTCTCTTATTATAATAATGTTCTTAAGATTTTATCCTGGAGATCTTCTTGAATCTTCTATCAGAAATCTTGAATCTTTACAAACGCAAGAGATCTGCACCTTCGATTTTATCGGGTCCGATACACGTGCCTTTTGTGACGCTCGTGCCGGTGTGACTCGTGACAATAACTTCGGAATTGTGCGTAGAAAAGAAGTCGGTATAGAAATAGCGTCGATCTCGCGCAGAAAAGTCGGGCAAAGATCACAAAGATCAAGATATAATCCAAGATACGTGTATCGGCAACAGCCTTCAGCGAAAAGATCAGACATTCAAATGGACATTCAGATGATAAACAAACATATATATATATATATATATATATATATATATATATATGCCGTATACATGTGCGTACGTGCGAACTGTACACGGGATAATGTCAACATACGATCGGCATGAAATCCATACTTCATCTTTGATTCACCGTACAATCGGCTCTTTCCTCACATACGAATAAAGCACAGCATATCTCATAATTTTTATTTTAATGACAGATTCCTAACAGAAGTAGATTTTTTTAGCGGAAATGTATCAAGGCACGTCATATATCTTTCGCGAAAGGCAAGTGATAAAACCATATTCTTTAGTTGTTTTTAAGTAGACTCTATTTTGATAGTCGAATTTTATTTTAATATACTTAAGAAGGTTGTAAGGAGAATGCAAAATGTTAAGAACAGTGCATGAAATATATAATATAATTTTCTTTACAAATAACGGTTGCATGTGAATTTGTTCAGATTTTTTTACCGGCTCATTTTTGCGTAAATTAATATCAAAGTTCCACATTTTTATAATGGACTCTTTTGAGAAACCCGATTCTCCATATCTATTTTCAACAAAAATATAATTTTAAAATATTAAACGCAAATAAATTTATGTATAATATATCAAGTATATCATATTGAATGTATGTTTCAAACCATTTCATCGCGTAGTTTATTTGGAAAAGTCAAGATGTAGAGAAAAGACCCCTATTATGAGACAGGATCCTAATATGAGATATTTTAAGCTAAAAGGCCTTATATAGGTCCCATTTTTTTATCCCACTATGTAAAAAACCCGCCATCTCATATTAGGATCCTGTCTCATAATAGAGATCTTTCCTCTAATACTTTTATCATTCAAGCTGTGTGATAGAGAAAACTTGACAACTTGCTGTTCGAAAATGCGGAAAGATTCTGACAGTAAAATGTAACCTAACAATTTTGTATCACTTGTGTTTATATCGTATTTAGAGTTTTTTTAGTAAGAGTTCGGACATCGTCCGCCATTAACAAGCAATTATGCGAACGATCAAGAGAGATAGCCTCCCCACTCTCACGGGATGTTGTGCTTCGTCCCACTCCCACTAACTTCTCTTCTGTAAATAGCGGACCAATCAAGCGTCATCAGGCGGTGTCCTAACTCTTACTGGAGGAACTCTAATCGTACTCATTTTTACGGATTAGAATTCTTGAACTTGGCACCGAAATCGAAAGTCTAGTCGGTCGATGGTAGTTCCATCAACTTTGATTTTTTATTTCTACACCGCCAAATTCTTACTTGTAATAATAATAAAATTTGTTTAAAAAAATATAAATTTATATGTGAGACTTCTACATAAATAAACATTTATATTCTTTGCATTTTCTCTGCATTACATCCTGTTTTTTCAAAATTTTAGATTAATAGGTATTGTTTTAAATATCAATATTTTTTAGATTGGTTAGTACTTCATATTTCCTTTGTATGAAAACGCTACCCGCTCATCATTGCTCCCACCTCAGTCTTACAACCTCATTAATTATAAAGATTTGTAATGTTGAAGTTCCAAAAACTAACAGACTCACGAGATTTTTGTTAAGAAAAAAATCAGTTTTAAATTGGTCAAAATTAAGACCGCGAATTGCAGAATATATCCTGTATGAAATGGTTTACATTTCATTAATTTTTTAATTTACCTATGATTTTAAGGTTTGTTCGACGAACTCAGCAAATCATTTCGCAAGCTAAACTTTGCGATTATATATTTAAATAAAGTTTGTAACTAAAACAAAATTAACACTTTCGCTGCCGGCGATTCTAGCGCGACTTAAAATTGCCACATGCAAATTTGTTCCATTTTTGGATTAAAACTATTTTTAACTTAATTTTAATACTCATTTTGATAAACTTAAAATCAATTTATTGTTAGATAGCTGCAGAATCATAAAGTCATCGACCTTTCTATAAATAAAATAAGGTAAAATTCAATGTTAGCGACAGCCAGCACAGATTTAAAAATGACGTAAAATTACGTAAGCAGCAACTAGCTAGATCTTAAAATAACGTAAAAATATGTCAGTGGCTGCGAATGTGTTAAATATTTAACTATTAATTATGGCGTCAAGTATTAATTGTTACGTTCGAGTAAAAAAACGCCAGTTTTTTTCGATTAATTTTTTATTCTTACCCCAGAAGTCAACCCCACTGTCAATTTTATTAAGTATGTCCTACGAATCTCTTTGTAACTGTGATTTAAGCAAATCAAGCTAGTACAAATATATTGCAGTTAATATGTTAAATAAAGAAAGAGTTTAATAAAGATAAATAAATATAGAAATATAAAAATTTCTGAAAAATGTAATTTTAATTACATATGTAAGATTTATTTTATTATTACGAAGTCATTATTCATCGCTCATTACTCATTCACACACTAAAAGAAGCAAGTGGTTTATCGTTCAAACTTCAAAGAACAAGTGCTCACGGAAAAACTTGAGAAATTATTTTTATCAATGTTTTCTTGATGTGTTTATCAAAATTCTCTCATCAAATAATTATTATAAGTACTATTCTTTTATCTTATATACTATCTTATATACTGTTACCATGCAATGTACTTCTATTATTATTATTCGCGAAAGAGATCGCAATGCCGACTCTGGTCGTCGTGATAAACAAGAATCCCGTATAATTACGATAATAATTAATGATGTACGAATTCAATTTTAATTTCATTTAAACTTTAAACTGTTAAACTTTCTCGAAAAAAATTCCGATTATATGTAAAAATATTTATTAAATATAATGTGACGCATTTAAATTTGATAATAATGTCGCAATCGGTTTTAAGCCTTCTTATCGTTTCCTTCATTTATCAAGTTTACAAGTGAAAAAAATTAATTTTAAGACAATCTATTTAATTCTATTTAATTGATACGGCAATTATACGCGCAATCGTATAGTGAAATTTGCATCCCTCCGATCACGGGTAATTAGCGCCGGTAACAGATAAAGACGGAGAAAAAAATTGATTGGTCTTTTTAGAACTTTCAAGAAATATGGCAATCTACAAGTTCAAAATCGTATGTTTCTCTATCTTCCGATCATTTGCGTATCACCCACGCTCGTGTGTGGAGAGCTGGCGCTTACGTCATCCTATCTTATATGAGACGCGCATGGTAACGGATGGCCATTGTTAATGATGTAATGATTCACGTATTTGTTTCCCAAACGTCGATCTGTCGTCCGGCGAATGGTAGTCTGAGTAGATAACCGAAGAAAATCACACGTGGAACTTCGATTAAGAAGTTTAATCGAAACTTCAGGCGGGGAGTTATTACCCGCAGAAGTCAGATAGATTAAAGATTAAATACCTAAGTACAGGGACAAATCTGACGTGCGTGAAGATAACTTGTGATTATTTATAAATATAAGAATATCTTTGGCATTGAGTTGATTAACCAACGATCGATTTCATAAATATAACGTAACCGCGATTAAATTAGATTGCTCAAAGAAAAGGAGTAATTTAAAAATAAAATTGATTACGACAAAAACTCCTGCCCTAATTTCGATATTTATTTCTACACTGAGAAAAAAATTGGTTGTATGGATTTTTGTATAGCTGTTGATCCAGTGGTTAATTCAACAATTATTAAGTTGCACTAAAAAAAGGTATGATTCAATCATGTCAACTATCAACATTTTTTAATCAAGAATTAGTTAATTCAACTAATGTTTAGTTAAACGTTAAACCAAATATTTAGTTGAACGTATCGGACTAAATATTTTAGTTAGATGAAACACATATTTTGCGTTTTTCAACAAATTTTTTTCCTCAGCGTAGAGGAGTCTGGGGCTATGTGTCCACTCTTTACGCTTTTTTCAAGTTTACTAAAAAACTAATAAAGATATTTGGCTAAAATTTTAATGATATAACCTTTCAACCTTGCTATTAAAAAAAATATAATTAGAATCGTTGATCTTTTAACATTTTAAAGAGGCGACATTTTTAAGTGGACAAGTCAAGCGTAGACAGATAGCCCCATATACGGGGCTATCTGTCCACATTCGAGAGGCTATCTGTCCACATAATAAAAAACACATTATTTATACTAATTTCTATACTCATTTATAATATTATTTATTATTAATATATAATATTGAAAAAATTGCCTAGTCATTGGAGTCAGAGAAGTAGTAGCCACTTTGTGTAGATTTTTTGACAAGTTTGCTGAGAGTAGAGCTGACTTTTCTTATATACGGTGGCATCAAACTGATTTTGAGTCCGTTGCAAAATTAATGTGATGAGTTTCTTTTGTCTTCTTAATTCTTTAATCTTTTTTTTTTTATTTGGGGCCTTTACTTTATCCTCGGCAGCGTTTGAAATAGAAAATACTCAATAATTTAAGACAAACTCATATATTTAAAAACAGTCCAATAAATAATAAGTTCGCCAGTACGTAGATAAAAATAACGATTTAAAAATTACTCAACCCAACTGGCCATTTCTCATTTATTCTTCTTCACAACGTTTCGACCACAACCTGGTTCTTCTCAAGTGAGATGTTATAAATACAGTAAGCAACAATGCATCATGCGTCGCCAGACGTTGTGTCCCAACTACATCGTGCGCACGCTAAAGCTAAAAACAAATATGTCAAACTAAATGTGTCAAATATAAAAGCGGAAGGCATGTCAGAGTTAAAACGTGGAAGCTTACATGTTGGTTGCGTCGAAAGAGTGAGATTGTAAAATTTTGAAGTGTGTGGATACATCATATTAATTGATAGTATTATGAATTGTTTACTTTAATTTGAGTTAAACTACTGTCGCACAGCAAATTTTTCGACCGTCGAAAAATGTGAATAATTGTTTTCGCTTTTCTTTTATAGCGTCTGCGAGAGGCATCGCAAGAAAACAAACAACATTTAAATATCTTATGTAGGGCATTTTTTAACTACTTGTTACAATGGTAAAGACATCTGTCTCTCTTAAAACTTGAGATAGCAGTACTGTGGACACATAGCCCCCGTAGACAGATAGCCCCGGTCTCCTCTATACAGAGAAAAATAATCATTCCACAGCCAAGGAAAGCACTTACTTATTTTATTTTATTTCTTTTAAGTAAGTTTTCTTACAAGCAGGAATATTTTTTTACTAATAGTTTTCAAATATCTTGACACAAATTAAGAATATTGTTTTGAGTAAATCTAATCTCTATACTTATATTGACTAATGACTTTATGGTAGATTTGCGGATATATAAGCTTACCAAATACTTAATCCGCAAATCTAGCATAAAGCCATTATAAGCATTAAATTTACTCAAAACAATATTCTGGTTTTCAAATACTTGTGTCAAGATATTTGAAAAGTATTAGTAAGAAAATATTCTTTGTTGTAAGAAAACTTACTTAAAAGAAGTAAAATAAAATAAGTAAGTGCTTTTCTTGGCTGTAGAATGATTATTATTTTTTTGTGTGTATGTATCTATAAGAATTTAAATAATATTTGTGTACATAATTAATTTTTCTTCTGAGATTATTTTAAGATTATCGCTGTACGTTTCCACAGATTAATGTTTTATCGCTTATTCGATGGAGGCTGATAAAATTTTGCGATCACATTTTTCAGCAACGATCAGTCAAATCGATGCATCGACATAATTTTTCGCAGCTAAGTTCGCGAGTTACAAACAATGATACATGAGAACGATATAAGAGGCGATAATATTATTAGGTAACGTCAACATTGCACATAAGCTAACTCCACTCTTTACTTTGCCAGCATCTCAGTTTCAAAGTCTGCTCGTGCGACGTGATAGATTTGCTGAAGGTAAATGAGCAGAGTTATTTTAATACATTCCTATCACGTTCGACTCGTAGTATAATTGACGTAAATAAAAACGTCGGTAAAGGAGAATCAAAAAGATCAAAATGTATCAAGATTAATCCGGGAGTACCGGATTTTTTTTTATAAATGATCACTTGGGGTAATTTTTCCACCCCAATTAACCCCTTCGTTGGCATTGACGCAATAATGCGTCAAATTAATCGGTGCCCTGTGTGGCATTAACGCAATAGTGCGTCAATCTTTCTTTTCCTATAACTTGCTCCGATTTGACATCCAAGTCTTACACGGGGATTTTTGGGGTCGCTGATTACGAATCTGAATTCAAAATTTGCAAATTTAAAATGGCGGATCCAAAATGGCGGATGAAAATACAAAAAATTACTTGATTGGGATAAAATTTGCCATTTTGAATTTTCGAATTTTAAGTTCAGATTCGTAATCAGCGCCCTCAAAAACCCTATAGGGTATAAATTTTCAAGATAAAAAATTTTCCTGCCATTTTGGGCACTTTTTGTCGAATTCTCTCTGCCAACGAAGGGGTTAAAAGTCATTGTTATTAATTATATATTGCATATTTTTTAATGTTTTACTAGATTATAGCGCACGCCTTGTGATGTTTTTTATTTGTTATTATCTATGCAAGAAACATTTGTACACTCGATCAATCGACTGAATCGAGACGACCAATCCCGTTCGCAATAACGCGGCAACAATTGCAAACGCGATTCGGCCAACTTCAGGATTTCATACCGCTTTTATAAGAGGATAACGAAAGAAAGAAGCACATTAAAATTTCTGTCACGTGAGCTTTATTTTTTCGATACTGGGGTGTAAAATTCACGCCAGGCGCTTTTCAAGTCAAACTGGTGATAAGCCGTCTCTATTGTGCGAAGTGATTGCGGACACGACATGTTGCGGTGAAAAACAGGAAAAATCATATTGTGACCGAACGTTGTGTTTTATTATTAATAAATTTGCCAGTTATGATCAAGGAAGTTTGGTGATATTATTTTTTATTCTCTAGTAAAGAAAATTTCCCATTATTGTTAAAATTGTATTGTATTACTCGGACTCCATGTTTATTAATTATCGTATTCATGCGTTTCTCTCGTAAGTTTCCGTCGACAAGGACAAAGCGACGCTCCAGGTATTCCTGTGGCAGGCAAAATGACAGACAAGGTTCGTAACTGTCTTTTAAAGGATTTTATGGGCATGACAAAATTCTGTGGATTCTGTCGCAGAGTTTCATCATTGATTTACAACCATGCAGTGAACTTATGTTTCTTTCTGAATAATTGCGATAAATGTATCAAAAACAAATTATTAGCTAATAAAATCGTACAATACACACAATATAAAATTTATACCATTAAAATCACTCACAAGCGATAAAAAATACGCATGATGGTGACATGACGGTCACATGGTTTTGACTTATATTGCGATGAACGCTCATACAAAAAATACGCTATTTTGCACAAAGTAGATAAGATAATTTCGTCAAATCGATATCTTTGTTTTGCCGAAATAACTTTGTTGACCCAGTGAATCCATGCTCTTATTTAGGTATAGCATTGCTAAACATGTTTACACATCAGCATGTATAATTAATTGGTTTAATTAAATTGGGTCGATATTATTAGCTATTCAAAAGCAACTAAATCTTTCCTTTAAATACGCGGTTGAATACAAAAGTTAAATCTATGACTAAGTCACTGCTGCGGATCATGAATAATGGATTAGGAAAAAATAATGAGCAAAGTAACAGCCCACACGCGATCTAGACGCGCAATAGTCCAGTCACTATGTACAAAAAAACGGATTATAAAAGACATAATTCTGACCCAGGATTTTTCTTTTGGGGGGTGTTGAGGGGCTCATAGCGGAGACAGTAAATTAACAGTAAATATTTCACCATCGATCCGCCCGTCTTCCGATAGCTGCAAGATAATTCGCGATTAATTTGAGATACATATGAGATAATGAAGTAAAATCACGCGTGGAAAACATTTCGTGAGTCGCAATTCCGTTTTTTCATCTCATTTCAGATTACTTATTATGTCGTGATAAGACTAATTAAATACAAGATACATATAAGTAAGAATACATATCGCTCTTTTCTTTTCTCTTCTCGGCAAAATCTCGTATTGCGTGTAAAAATTTCTTTCTTCTTCCTTTCGCGAAAAGTGAACTAGTATACATTGACCTGAATCACAAGCTATAAATATCGCGTACCACAAGCTTATGAATGTAAGAATTGTTACATGAAGACGGCGCGCGTTTACTTTCGAGTTTCGCAATCGTTACGTGTCTGCGCAGTTTGGTAAAACATGTTTGCAACAATTAAGGTGCACCAAATGAGTAATTTGTTTCACTTTGATATCTCTCTTATTTTCACAAAGTTTTTTTTATAAAAATTAAGAAATTATTTTAAACATGTACCATATATACACGCAACATAAATATTAAATAATAATAAGTGAAATCATTATGTTATACAATCAATTAGAGAGAAAAAAACAGGTTTGAACCTTGACTGATATTTTATGCAATAAATTCTTTACAGAGTAATTTGATAAGGATACTTGTTAGCATCCTTAAATCAAAATTTTAATTGATTTAATTTAAGTATATGGACGTACTGTTCCAACAAACATCTACGTTTTAAATACCGATAAGAAATCGGCACGCAGTTTACTGAATTGAAAGAAAATATACAAAAGTCACATAATATTATTATTATGGCTACCAAGATCCAATCCAGACCGTATAAATGGCACTTTTCTCTGTAATTAATTATAGATAGATATTAAATTTAGTAAAAAAACGTATAAATAATATATTGTTATTAATCTCCTAATCTACATTATCTGTACGTTTTTGCGCGAAAATGTAATTATGGTGTCGTCGATATGAGCAATTCTACGTCAAATCAGAGAGAATTGACCTCGTATTTTTTTAATTGATCGAAACGTGAAATATACATAAAATAAGATAATACGTATTTTTTGGTTCGTTTAAAATATTTTTTTGCAGAAGTTATAAGCAATACAATTTTTCTTAACTAGTTTACACCGATCACTTGATACGCGTATTAAATAGTAAATAACTAGTAAATAAATCTGATTATTGGCTGATTAGTTCAAATATACTATTTGATACGCGTAATATAGGCCAATGTCAAACATGTCGCATATTTAGTATATTTATTCAGTGAGAAGGCTGATGTCGAATCGACGTCAATTCAATGTCGATTCACTGGAAACTCATCGACATCGAAATTAACATAAAAAATCAGCTGATTTCAATCAAATTGTTTTGGCATCATCGATTCGATATTAATTTTGTAAGAAATATATATGACCCTATTAAGAGCTGACACCTTCCATACGTCTGTTAACAATAAGTAATAAGTGTACCATATGTATAGACAATACGAAACGTCTTCATCAATCAATGTTGTAACGCAGTGCGGAAGGTGACTGACTCAAGAGCCAGGGGTTTCAGGTTCAAATCCAGCGGTGGTAAGCAAATTTTTTAAGTATAATATAAATTTATTTAATTAAGCTTGCACGTAATCAAGATTTTCAGCAATAAAATAATGTTCAACGAGAGAAATAAATTTTATATTTTATTTTGTAGTACTTATATCCAAAAAATTGTTATTTATAAAAATTTCTACGTATTTATGAAAAATTACAAACATGGCCCAAATCGCGTACTTTTGACGTAAAAATAGCGTGAAAAGTTGTAATTATATTATAAGAAATTGTAGTTTTCGCATAATTTTTGCGTGAAAATTTATAAAATTATTTCCACCAGGGATATTTCAATCGAATTTCAACCTTACTTCGACGTTGAAACGACGTTGAAACGATAGTTGAATAGACGTTGAAATTTTATACGCTTTCGACGTCGAATTGACCAGAATTACGACATTGATTCGACCATCGGTTTTCGACATTGATTCGACGTCGATCAACTAATCATTTCTGACTGGGTAGTTAGAATGGTCGTCATGGAAGATTTTTTTGAAACAAAAAACGAAGATCTGCAAACGAATCTTTCAATTAAAAAAATTAGCAAAAAATTATATCT
Source organism: Temnothorax ravouxi (assembly GCA_030770255.1). Taxonomy (NCBI): domain Eukaryota; kingdom Metazoa; phylum Arthropoda; class Insecta; order Hymenoptera; family Formicidae; genus Temnothorax; species Temnothorax ravouxi. Next base: position 28,382 of record JASTWP010002373.1, read on the forward strand.
TACATTAAAATATTAATCAACTCCTATACAAACAAAAATTAATCGGGCATAACAGTTTCTCTTAAAAAATTCCGAAAATAGCCTTAAAAATGAAGATATCGTAAACTTTAAAAATTAATATCTCTGGTTATATTTGTCGTAAAAAATCTTCAAAAATGCATTTTAAAGCTAAGAAGACAATTAAAAAAAAATAGTTTAAGTTAAGAAATTCCAATTGTTATAAGCAATTAAAATGTTTAATTATTTTTATTACCAAAAAATACACTTTAAAAAATTATGGTTGCATAAAGTAGAAATATGGAGATACAGAGAAAAGAAGGAAATAGAGGTAGTTCAAGAGAGATACATAAGGTGGATTCTAGGTTTACAAAGATCTACCTCGGGGTATGTGGTGAGAGAAGAAATGAAAAGGGCGAAGATAAGAATTGTAACGGTAAGCAGAGCGGCAAAATATGAAGAGAAAATGAGATATGATAACGAAAATGTAATTCTAAGAGAATGCTGGAAGAAAAGAAAGGAAGAAGAAAGCAGAGAAGATATACAAAATTGGTCGACAGAAAGTAAGGAGAGAAGAGAGTACATACAGAGATGCGGCATGAGCGAGGAAGAACTGATAAGGTTAGGAGATGAAGGTATTGATTGCATGGTGTCAAGAGACAGAGAAGTAAATATGCAGGAGAGAGCGGAAAAAATTGAAAACTCAAAAGCGTGTAAGGATTATAAAGATGTCAAAATCTAGGCTGCCTAGATATATCAAAGATTTGCAAGCCTAATAGCGAGAATGAAGTGTGGAAATGAGACAAAAGGGAATATGTATTGGATGAATGAGGAATGGAGAAAATGTAGACTATGCGGGAAAGAAAACGAAGATATGCGACATGTAAGTACGAGATGTGAAAAAGTGGAGAGTTGGAAAGGAAGAATGACTGATATGCTGAGTGACGATGGAGCAGGGTATGGATGGATGAAAGGTTTGAAAGAGATAAGATTAATGGAGAAAGAAAAGAGAGAGTAATTAGTTCAAATGTAAAATTCATAATATATGCATTGTTTGAATAGTTTATAAGCAGGATCGTAACAGCGAAATGTAAAAACCGGAAACAGGATTTGACAAATGTATAGTTGTGTAAAGTCTGGCAGGCTAAACTGCTATGTAAGCACCAGAAGGTGAAGCATTAATAAATACTACTATTTTTTATTCTTTATTTTATTTTAAAAATACATATTTTTTATTTTATGGAGAAACGTGATGGATTCAATTTTTTTATATTTTGGTTACTTTAGTTAATTTAAATAAAAAACTAAATTTAACAAGTCCAACTGTACGTCAATTTGTTAAAGATAAGTTAAAGATAAAAAGTTACGATTTTAATGGTTTTTGTTAAATAAACAAACTCGTTGAATTTCACAAAAAATAGGTTTTTATTAACTTTTAGATGCTGATCGTAGATCAGCTTTATTAACTTTTAACAGATGCTTCATCGTATCGTTGTGAAGACATCTTCTTTGTTGTGTTAATACGGAACTTTCAACGCTGAATAAGTGCTCTACCGAATCACTACTTGGAAGTAGTGTGTTGTATTTAATAAAGAATTTTTTAATATTTAGATAGTCATTCAACATTTCGACATTACAAAGTTCAGATTTTAAAAATTAAAGTTCCTCCAGTTCGACTTAAATTAGTTCGATTAAAACGACTTTGTTTCTTGGTGAAAAGCAAAAAAAACATCATTATTATCGAGTATTTTATCGCTTATTGGGAGACTTCCTTTCAATCTGATATTTTGTTTGTAGACCCGGCTTAAACTAACGATTAAAGTAACTGTGATCGATTCGTTATCGTTACCCCAAAAATGTAACTGCGTTACCGTTACAGTTACTATCGAAAAAAAAATAACGCCGTTACCAAATTATTACTGGAAAAAAGTGACTTGTAACAGTAACGTGTTACTTTCCAACCCTGCAAATATCATATATACATACAATTATCAGAATTAAGTTTATACACTAAAATTGTACACTGTTAGATACACAGTAATTTTGTTACACTATCAAAATAATTATAGTAGGTCGTTGAAGTATGATGATAATACTGTAAAAAATTTTGACATTTTAGCAATCAGTTTGAGTGTTCTATATAATTTTAATAATCCAACAAAATTATTTTTAAATCTGAATCTAGCTAAATTTTTATATAGATAGTTCAGCAAAACCGTTCTTTCCGTGTAAGATTGTACACTATTTACATTATACATAGTTCTTACTATATACTTTACATTGTTAAAACTGCAATTTTGTTGAACTCCACAGAAGATGAAAAGGTAATAGCGCGACACACGTGTTACTTGCTTCAAGTGCAAAAGTATATATTGAAATAAACACAATCTTACAAACCAGCTGATTGAGAGTCACTTATAAATTAAATTTAAAGGCCGAGAAACTTACCATATAGCGCCGAGTTTGGGCCTATAATTTTCCGGTGAAAAGCATAACATTTGCTACGGAAAATCCTAACAGAAAGGAAAATTTACGGTCAAATCTCTACTATTATATATATAAAGGGGAAAAGTTTGTTTGTACCATTGTTTAGGGTAATCTTAGAAAATACTAAATCGATTTTAAAAGTTTTTACACTGATGGATAGCTTATATCTTCATGAGTAACACAGGCCATGTGCCATTGTGCTACAACCCAATTTGAAAAAAAATTTGGTATATCTAAAATTTTAAATTCTTTAAAAAGAGTCGTACTTAATGACTTTTCCTGTTCAGATTTTCCTAATCAACCAAATCTTAAAGTATTATACATAGGAGTACAGGAAAAACTGAGGAATTTAATTCAAAAAATTGCTAATAATAAAAGGGTTACCGGTTTCTGTCTAAAAAAAATCTACGTAATTGCTCTGATTTTCTCAAATTTTGAGATATTGAGCTATTTTTTTTTATGGATAGAGTATCATTAAAGGTAGGTTGGTATTAAATTTGGTGAGAATCGGTGAAAGGGCTGCCGATTTTTGCCTAAACAGTGTATATATATAAGTTATACATGTTATCTTATATAAAGTATCATTTAAGGAACGTTAGTATTGAATTTGGCGATGATCGGTAAAAGGATTCTTTCTTTATAAAATTTTGAATTGTTTGAGAAATGTTCGTGGTTGCTCTAATTTCCGCCAATTTTGAGATATCGAGTTATTTATAATTCTATTATATTCTTCAGTCTTTTCTACCTCTATTTTATATGTAATTCTTTAAAATTTGCTTGATTATAGAAAAATCTGAACAGGAAAAGTCATTAAGTACGACTCTTTTAAAGAATTTAAGATACTAGAGACATCACACTAAAAAAACCGCGTTAATAATATATAGTACCTTATGGGTGACGTGAAAAGCTATTAAAAATATGTGCTTATGAATCATACATTGATGGATGAGATTAGCTGGAACAAAAATGTAACAACGTAAATAAAGTTGTTTAAAAAAAAGACGCGCGGGCGAAGCCCGGGTACCCAGCTAGTTATATAATAACGATTTACTTTAGAAATATTACACAACTTTTAAAATACAATATTTGTAACAAAAATGTGATTTGTATAATGTTAATTATATTCAACATTATAAGTTATATGTCATTCATATTGTACTTCTTCCTACAAAAGATTTCCGAATAAATCGGATGCGCCGCGCTGCTTAGTCGAGCCTTAAACATGAACACCGCGGCGCGGCGTCTCAGATATTATAAAAATATATAAAAAATAGAATCCATCGTTTCTCCATGAAATAAAAAATATGTATACTTTCAGAATAAAAAATAAAAAATAAGATATATAGCATTATTTTAAAATTTTTTAAGTGTACTTTTGGGTGAAAAAAATAATTAATTATAAGTAATTAAACATTTTAATTGCTTATGCTTATAACAATTAGAATTTGCAATTTCTTAACTTATTTTCCTTTAATTGTCTCCTTAGCTTTAAAATGCATTTTAACATTTCTCTATGATAAATGTAATCAGAGATATTAATTCTTTAACCTGACAACTTCTTCATTTTTCGAAAATTGTATATTACTTATAACTTCCGCAAAAAAAATTTTTTGAACGAATAAAAAAATACGTATCTCATTATTTTATGTACATTTCACGTGAAAAAAGTTTTGATCGATTTACAAAATTATTTCTCGTCTGATTTGACTGGAATTGCACATATGCTTCTTTGACGCTCCATACACGTCCGCGTGTGTTTCAGGTGTCTCGAGAGGAAATAAAACAGAAGAAGAAGATCATGCCGTGGACACCTGGGCAACAGGCGCGAACGTGCACGCGGCTTCACTGTTATCAGAGATATTTTTAATTATCACCAAACATTTTTTTCACACACTTTTTTTTCCGATAAACTTGATTTCTTTTTTTCGAGATAGAAAGAACCCCTCTGCTTTCCGTGCGTTCTCTATGTCTCTCGCGAAACGTCTCGCCGCGGAGTTTCACGCGTGACGATTGGCTGAGGAGTTCTTCCGCACTCCGCTCTCATTGCTTCCCTCTCTTTCCACCACGTGGAAATCATCGTCTCGAGGTGAGCCTGTCGGAGATCTGGCCGTGCAGTGATAGAGAGAGAGAGAGAGAGAGAGAGAGAGAGAGAGAGAGAGAGAGAGAGAGAGAGAGAGAGAAGGCGGCACCGCATAGCTTAACACGCGCACACACACACGTTCTATTAGCGAAGCGTTCTATGATTGGCTGGTAGACATTCCAAGAGTATATATAAGGGCATCTCTTCCGCACTGATCGTGCATTATAACCGAAGGGTGTGCGCGACATCACAGCGCAAGCATCAGTCTCACAACTATACTGATGGTCCGCTCCCAGTTCGCTCGCAGGGTTGAAAAATCGGTGCTTCAACCTTTCGCGGCCTCCGATCGACTTTGCGATCGCGTGACCGCACTTCGCTTTCCGAAGAAGGCTCATTCGTGTTTAAAAACGCATCCTTCGCGCAGTGTCGGAGAACACCTCCGCGATAGGATCAGAACCTCTCGACTAGTTCTACGATCGCTCGCGGTGAGAGACGTTAAGTCTTACGAAAGCAAGACGTAAGTTAAGAGAACTCTGACTGAATCTTCCTTATATGATCTTTTCCTTAGATTTCGAGAAGAGTGCCCGATCTTTTCTAAAGATACACCGAAGTCCAAAGTCGAAGTCGGGTGAAAAATATCACTCCGCGAGCATCCTGCTGAGAGAGGAAATCGACAAAAGAGCATTGAGAAGACGGATCGAGCGCGTACTGGTCGCGCAGCACCCAACATGAGTATCGCGACGATCTTTGTGACAGGAGGGTCTTGGATGAGCGTTTTTCTATTCTCCTGCCTGCTGAGTCTTCTCGGAGTCCTGCTAGTGCAACGCGTAAAATTCTTATACGCCTTGAGGAAGGTGCTCTATCCCACCGCGTTGCCTCTCATCGGCAACGCTTATCAGCTCAACTGCTCGCAAGAAGGTAAGCCCTTTCGCGATCGCGAGGCGTGATTGACTCCGTCGAAACGTCAAAGTATCGCGATAGCCACCGATAATGAGCCGGTATTTGTATAACATAACGACACGCTGATGTATGCATTATCACCGTCGAAGTATCACCTGGGCTGATTATTTCTGAAAATAGATGTAAACGATATTCGTCGATACCGCCGTTATCTACCGGATATATTGAAGATATATTGCTACGGAAGGAAATTGCGTATAATCGTATGATAAGAATCGAAACGACGTTATTCTCTAAAGAGTGAGAAGAATTAAACGTCATAAAAATATCACGGAGGAAATAATAAAAAATACTGTATTTTGTAACTTAATTCGTATATACATAGGATGAGTCGGAAAGAAAATGATTATATAATAAAAGTAAATCGAAAAGTGCTTCTTTCGCACAAAGCGAGAAGATTGAATCTAAAAATTCGTCTAATAAAGTCACGTACGATTTGTTTAATGTACAATATTTTGTTTAGTTTTTATAATTTACAATAACTGTTAATACAATAACGTATAAGATGTTTCTTATATAATATATAATTAAAAAATAGTATTAAATGAAACAGCTGACAAATTCTGCCTTATTGTAACAAATTAAATTTTTATTCTTCATACGTTTCATAGAGTGGTGATTTTCAACAAGCATAAATAGTTCTTTTTTTTTATAAGATTAAACTAAAATAACTCTCTTGTTTAATTATTTGATCTTACAAGTCTCACATTGAAGCATTTTGACCTAAGTATAATAGATTAAATCAGTCTTTTGACCTATATGTAACGCTTTTGAAAAGCAATGAATCTTTATATCGAGGTGAGACATTTGCACTTTTTTAAATGTAAAGGATTTCTTTGTCACATAAATCAGCGTAAAAATATCTTGAAAAACGTTAAAGTAAAAAAAAAACAAGATAAGCAGGATTTATTAGCTTCAAAAAGTAGCATCAATATTCTATTGTTAAGGAACATATATTTCAAAAGAGAAAGACAGTTAGGTGCGACTTTGTATCTGCTTTAACGATATCTTTGAGAGAATTTGCTTCTAACAGCATAAATTTCCAGTTGAAATTAATAGACTAAGCAAATATTATATATGTAATGAGCTATAACATTCGCTTTTCTTCTTTTCTGGGATGGAAAATGCTACGTCAACATTATATCGAGAATGTACTGGCATAGTTCATGGCTATACGATATCTATCTATCTATCTATTTAAATAATTAATATATAAATCACTACGTTATCTCTCGGGTGTTAAAAATGAAGTCATCTTACGCCTTCGAATATTAAAAAAATAATCATTGCGAGTTGTGATTAGCAGTCGAGCGGAATTCTTCCTCAATTAATCACTATACACTCCATTCGTACGTTGTGATATAATTGTATAATCACCGATTTATTGCATTACGAATTCTCGGACATTCTAAATTCTGAATGATAGTTTTACGCTTTAGTGAGTTTTAACTCTTGGACCGATCAATGGATCGATGAAGTGACGCAAGTTTTGGAAAATTCACGACGAGTCTTATATCTACATTGCTCAATCCACAAACCCGTCCGAGGGTTTAACTCGGCGACTTTTGGCGTTTACAAAATTCACGCCGGTAATTTTGCACCAACGAGAGTGCAATGCAACGAGAGTGCAATGCAACGAGAGATATTGAGGGCAAACACGTGCCGGCCACTGCACGACCGGCGCCGTGGTCGGATAAGACACCTGCGCGACCTGATTGAGATAATCTGGACGACCAGTTTCGTCCATTCGTGAGTACTTAGTAGTACTTACAAATTTTGCCAGAGTCATTGCGTCATTGCAGAGCTTTTCATTATGCGGAATTTTTTAATAGGAAAAAATTTTCATTGTTTTTATATGATCACTAATAAAGAAGGGACACGTTTGACTAATCACCGATTTTTATTCCCTTGCACGTGGTGAATCTACGTCAAAAATAAGTTGATCTGTACTCTGGGAAAAAATGATGATTAAGCAACCCACTTTGGGGCCCACGATTAGCAATGAAATTATTTGGATATTGTAACCCTAATTTTATGTGTTTGGGCTAGAAATAACACCGCGTAACTAAAAATCGTAATTAGCTATTCTATCCAAAGATTTTCAAGTTATACTATAGTCAATTCTCTGATTCTCTCAATTAGTTCTGTCGATAATCAGTTACGCAAAGATAATTTTCACTTAAGGGGCACTAACCAAAATGTTAAGGTGCTTAGCTGTGGGTCAAACCGGTGAAAATTTTTCCCAGAGTATTCGAACGAACGACCGTTCCAACGCAGGTAGAAAATTCCAAGATTAAAGGAAGAAACAAAGATTAATGACTACGATGGAAGAACGAGAGTGGGGTGAAGAAAGAAATGAGGGAAACACTAGGAAAATTCGGTTCTAATAGTAAGAGTTCTAACGGTTAGAAAATTGTAGCTTATAACTACACTACCGATCGTTCCCTAAATTTCAAGCATAAAAGAATACTATTTACAAGGCGCAAACACAGTTCGGACACAGATCAACTTATTTTCGATGTAGATTCACATGAGATTCAGGTGCAAGAGGATCAAAATCAGTGATCCTCTCCGTATAAATTACTTTACATTTATTTAATTTTAAGTAATTTAATGTAAAAATTGTAAATAAAATGTGAGTGGAGTGGAGAAGCTATAAGCAATATAGGCGTGAAAAGCACATGATAGATGGAGCAGGGCTTGACAGTGAAGTTGGAAGGAAAATATTAAATTGTATCAGAGAATAGAATAAAAGTTAAATTTTAAAGACTAATTCATAATTCATAATTTTTGTGATATATTAACTACATTAATGTTCATATAATAATAATTTGACAGTCTTAAATATAACGGTATTCAGTCGAAGATGTAGAAACCGACGAAAACATTTGGATTTAACTTCAAATCGCATTTCTCTGATATACATCCCTGGTAACTAGTTAATTTTGTTCACTGTTAGTAACACGAACGGCTGATCTGTGATAGCTTGCAAAAAACTGTTTACTAAGGAAAAATGCGATGTATCTAGGAAACCTTGTACATGGAGTAAATCAGTTCTTAGACGTAAAAATAAATTTTTATGATAAAAGATATCAATTCAATGACAGTTGTTTTAATGATAGTAGTTCGGATTGCACACCTATGTATATTCATATTACTTGTGATCCATCATTTCGTGCTATACGAAGAAGAAGATGTAACAGATTTTCGCGTACACAGGAAAGATGTTTCGTATAAAAGACATATATTTCACGTCGCAAGAAGTTAAATAATTCACCCTGTAGGTATACGCGCATATGTTTTTCCTTATTTAATTTCTCCCTTCCAGATAATTTACGAGAGCATGCAAAAATAAAAAAACTCAACACGAATTGTACTCTCGATAACGTAACTATAATATATTTGACGCAAAAAAAGTTCAAGTTCGTCTTCGAACCGTTATGTATATATAATAAACGTTTTAATTGAATGCAAAGTGGCAGTATATTATAGTTATTCTTCACAATCAGATATATGCTTTCCAGACGTTCAAAGATTAAAAATCACAATTTCATTATACATTTGTTTTCTTGAGGTCCGAAAGAATTAGAAAGAGATATAATTCTTAAAACTAGAAAAAGATAAAAAGTTGAACTGAGATTAAAGTTAATCGACATTGGTAGAAATGGGCATAAGACAATGAAATTGATATAGATTACGGTATAAGAATACAAACAATTATACGTGACTTTCGCGTAGAGATATACGCGCGCGATAAAAGATGAGGAAAGGAAAGAAGTGTGATTCGTGAGCTAAGTATCTCAGTTCACCAATGATAATTGCCTGCTCGTCGCGCGCATAAAGAAACGAAGACGAAGAAGAAAAAGAAGAAGAAGAAGAGGAAGAATCGGGGTCGAGGTCGCTCGGGCGGACGGCCCGAATAGCAGCACGTAATTGTATACGATTTTGTATGGTGGGCGACGTTACGTACCCTTCTCGTTTTGAGCGGAAGGTAGAGGGGATAAAAAAAGAAAAAGCAGACGGCAGGGGTTCGAGTAGAAAAGAAACGAAAAGAGAAAAAAGGCCCAAGTCCCGGCGCGAGAATCCACGTTGCAGATTGACCTGTCGGTTGATAATTTCGGGCCAGACACCGGCCAGACGTCATCCTCGTTCGCGAGAAGGGAGTAGAGTCTAGACGCTTGGAGGCTTTCGCTCGGGCATCTACTATGATAGATAAATAGCGCTCATCAAGGGAACGTTACGGAGCGATTGGCAACGCAGACGCGATTCGCGCGGGATGTACCCATGCTAAAAGTTGTCGTCGGCCAATTGTTATTGACATCGTGCAAGGCGGGATTAGTGTAATATATGTCGATTAACCTTTACCCTCTGAAGTGTCTATAGAGATCGAAAATTCTTTTCCTTTGATTGAAAGTTCTTTTTCTTTCCGATTTTATATTTTCGCTCATTGCGCGCTTCCAGAGATCAACGAATTGAAATGGAAATTCTTGAGCAATAACCTGGTAAAAATTAATCAGGCAATTTCGTCAGACAATAAAAAAATGTGTGTATATATATATATATGTATATATATATATATATATATATATATATATATATATATATATATATATATATATATATATATATTACTATCGACAGTTAAAACTCATTAGTATTAATCTCAAAACGTGTGTGCAGTTCTTGTGTAAAATACGGAATAAAATTACATAATGATCAGATGGAGTTTTTTCAGAAAAAAAATAACTTAAACAAATAAAAAAAATTGTTTGAAGACTAAATGAAACTTTTATATTCACTTTTTGCTAAAATCCTAATTCCCTTCTATTTATATAACACACGTGGAATGTACTTCGTGCGTTATGTCATACTTATTCTTCATTCAATTTCGCGATATATCCCTACGGCGCGGCGGCTCCGGGGGGAATGAGAGGGATGAATATCCGGCCCTGAAATAGGCCGTCAAGGAGTCCTCCACCGTCGCGTCCAAAGGACGCCTGGCGTCTCATATGCCAAGGTCTTCGACAACACCTTCCGCTCTTTCCAGATCGACGCCTTTCCCTCTTTGTCTGCCTTTTCTCTCTCTCTCTCTCTCTCTCTCTCTCTCTCTCTCTCTCTCTCTCTCTCTCTCTCTCTCTCTCTCTCTCTCTTTCTCCTCTCCCCTTTTGTCTCTCTCGCTTTTTGCATTCATCCTCCACGTGCGGTATACGGTATACGCTGTCCATTTTCAACCGGTCAACGTCCGGTCAGCCTCTCGGCCGTCAACTCGCTGCACGTGCAGCGCGATTTCTCTCTTCCTCCATTCTTAATTCTCTATCTGTCCTTCTCCTTCTCTCTCTCTTTCTCTATCTCTCTCTTTGCTTCTTTAACTGTCTGTCTCTTATCAGCGTCTTATAAAAAAAAGTTGTTATCTCGTCAAAATCTATTTCTACTAGACTAGGTGATTCACTATTTACATTCATCTTTGATAAATAAACTATATTTAACTTTTCTTAAGTACTTAACTATGATTTTTTATCACCATGCTGTATTTTTCTATCTTTACTCTTTCTTTCTATTATCATTTCTTCCATTATTTAACGTTCCTTTGATATTTTTTCTTAAGCGATTTCTTTGAATATTAAGAACTAAATATCGAGTTTTTTTAATGCAGTGACTATGATGTATGTAGACTTGTGCACTGATGAGTATTTTAAAATATATTATGTAAGAACAGATTTAAAATTCATAAAACATAATTTTGTTTTAAAATAAAGTAAATTGATAAGATTCCGTTATATAATAAACTGACTCCTCAAAATAGATTAATATTCTTATTCACTTTTATTTATATTATTTCGTAATTTCGTATTGATCGCGTTGCTGTTTTATTGTATTATTTCTTTTGTGCAACTATATATACCCGCAGGTTTTTTTATCACGTTCTGGTTTCATTTCTCGTTCTGAATTGATTGCTTGTTCTAAATTGATATTTCTTCCCCTCTTTATTTTTCTCTCTATCTATCTTCCTTTTTGTTTCTCTTCCACCCCGTATCGGATTATACGTATATATTTACATTACTTCTCTGTTTTCTTTCATTGCCATTCTTAAACTCGTTCTCGCGAAAGTCACATCAGTAAGAGCGGATCTAGAGCTGCGATAATAACGCGATGATTGGTCAGACACGAAGCTGTAGAAGGTCTATTTCTGCACGACGTCGCGGGTCGGTGACCGCGAGAATGGTTGAAGATGATCCTCGTGGAAAATGTCATAAATGTAATAATACGCGACACGTGCATATTTGATGGGTATTAAATGCCTCGTCAAGAAGAATATCGAATATTTTCCAAGATAAATAAAGACTATCAAATATGCACGTGTCACGTATTATTGCAATTATGACAAAAATTCAGCGAGTATATCCTGTCGAAAATATATGCATTAATATACCTATTATAAAAGATTATTTTTCAATACAAGAAGGGAACCCGAAGGTTTCTTAGATCACTTTAAATTTTTTCTATTTTTCTATTTTGACATTTGATTTTTCCATTTATATTTTACACAAGATGGTTTATATATATATATATATATATATATATATATGTACTATAAAACATTAATTTAGAATAATAATAATTATTAATTAATTTTGTAATATTTATAAAACATAATTTAATTAACGTAGAGAAAATCTCGATATTACAAAGCATGAGGAATCATCCTCATGATCTTTAAAGTGCATTGGCGAATTGATTATACCTAAAGACTCCGTTGTGCGATATTAATACGAAATTGATCGAACATCACAAGCGGAATTTCGAGGACAGTTAACAAATTAATCTCATTAGTTTGATATGATTCCTTCAAGAATTGGATCGCACGTGGGTCGATGAACTCGCAGGGAACAATAGACAGAAGTAACGAGCAAAAAAGTCGTAACAGTTATAAGTGGAAATAATAATTGATAGATTTCTATCCGCGGTTTTTGCTTTTGGGCTTCCAGATCATTAATGCGCAATGATGGGAAACACGGAGAAGGCCGGAGAGGCAAGGGAAGGGCGATAATTGTCGAAACTATATAATATAATTACAAAATACTTCAATTTCCGAGTTCAACTGTAGCGAGATCGCGTACAGTAGAAAAAGGAATAATGTTTATTCGTAGCTTCTCTCTCATAAATACAATACACATATTTTGGGTTACGTTATTAAATAAAATTCCTATCGTAAACGGTGGCTATATACGCGTATGTCGGGCGAAGCGCGTGTACCTAATTGTCAATTATGCGACAGCACAGTTTATTAAATAAACGAAAAATCTAGTAAAAAAAATTTTACTAAGATTGAACTTTTTGGACTTTCACTTTCAGTGATAGTTAAAACGGCTTGGGACGCGATTATGTCTAAAATGTGCTAGATGATTTATCTGTTTCAGAGTTCTTCCAGAAGCTGGTGAAATGGGCGAACAAATTTGGCGACATTTTTCTGGTCTGGGTCGGTATGCGGCCTTTCATCTTTCTCTACAGAGTGGAGGCGGTGCAACCTGTGCTCCATAGCAGCGTGCACATTGACAAGAGTCTCGAATATCAATACTTGAAGCCTTGGTTAAATACCGGTCTGGTAACCAGCTCCGGTAAGTGACTCACGTTTCGCCAAATCGCGGCCGCATTGCGACGGCAATAAAGATTAAACGTTGACTGGCACCTGTCTTCCTAAGTGAAGCCATGGTGGTCACTGATGACCGACGCTACTAAATTTTTTAAAATGCTTGTAAAAAATAAATATCATCTAATACACTGATAACACAGATAGCTAAATGACAATAAGATAAAAAATGTGCTATTTAACTTAATATTCATGAGAATAGTCTTATTTAATCAATATTACTCAATATTTTATTATCATATAATTATAAAAATTAAAATTCTACTGGTTGTCCCCAGAATAATAAAACATATAAAACTCACGAGGCAGTCAACGTGTGTTAATAATTATGAAATTATCATGTATGTCGAAGCTATCTTGGATAAAGTACCCAAGACAGCTTTGAATTACGTTGCAGCACTTTTGCGATTTGCATGAGATAAATAACTCTAGTGTATATACAATGAATACTCTGCGTCGTGAATGAATGGATTCATAGATCGTGATTCGTTTGCGAATGAGCGCGGCGTATTCAATTTCTATTCGTCTTCATTCCGTGCATAAAGCATCGAATAGTAGATCGCAAGAATCGATATAAATATTGAATCGCAAAAAACAGTTTTGCAATCTAAAGAAGGATTGTCACTATATATATATATATATATAATATATATATATATATATATATATATATGTATATATTCATGTTATTAGATACCAAAAATTGTTACTATAATAGATAGATTGTTAAACCAATCAAAGGAGAAAATCTTTAAATACGCAAAATCGGAGAAACATGTCATAACGTCCGAAATCTTTAAACTATAAAAACTGCTGCTAAAATGCTTAAAATAATTCAAGATAAATTAAAGATTTATGTGTTTTATTTGTCTAATAATTGTGATTATTTAGATATTAAAATTTTATGCACGAGTATGAGGTGGGCAGGACCTCGGCCGATTCATCGACATCAAAACCTAATTTAATTCCTGAACATTACTTTTAACTGTTAATTGCGTATTGAAATTTTTTTCTACGCTCAAACTCGGACAAAGATTCACGTGTGATAGGTGAGCCAGACGTTTAGATGAATCATTTTAATATGATTATCGATAATGTTTGGCGCTTAAGCGTCTTAGACTAATCAAGCGGAAAAATACTTGATAAAAAAAACTTGTTGTTTCTCTTATTTTAAAAGTACATTTTTAATTTAGAATTTAATTATGGAATTTAGGTTTAAAAATTTAAAATTTAAATTGAAGTTTGATCAGAATCTAAATTAATACGCGAGATTTAAAGTTTTGCAAGCTCGAAAGAATATCATATCCGGATGTTTACTTTATCTTTAGATCCAAAACTGCCGGCACGCGTTCAAAAAGTGTGCGGCACGCGAGAGATGTGTGCCACTGGGGCCATTCGTAATGATGTTATTAAACTTTGTAGCATCGCGACATTGCGAGTTAAGCAATATCCCGAGATTCCGATGTTGCAATGTTGAGTCGAATTTCCGAATCGAGCTTAGGTCTTCTCGTGAAAGAGATAAGTGCGTATGGGTTTATAGTTCAGAACTTATTTTGAATTCGGACTTTTCGATTAGGATCGAAGCTCTTTCAGCGTCACTACCTCGTGCTCTTTGAAAGTATTTGAATATCTAAAAGTCTTGTATGCGGATTGTAATGTGTTCGACTTTCTTAACTCGTGGCTACAATACACGTTCTTAGAATACCCTTTCTCATTTAAATTTCAGTGAACCTTCGTGTTCCGTTGGTATATATTTGCCGAAGAATATACGACCGTTTCGCTGTATACTGATAACGTATAGATGTTATCGATTTTACAGAAGAAAAACGTATTATATCGATTAAAAAGATGATGCTAAAAATATTCATCACTTTTATCGCTTAAATAATCGGCTCTGTTACGTGTTAAATACAAATTTTGCTCTGCAAGTGAAATCGATAAATTATTTATAGCTATGGTCAATAAAAATAACGGGTACATCTGTCGATGTGTTTTTCTCGATGAATCATAAATTAATGCCAAGTTATTTTAGACATTGCGTTTACTCGTCATAACTAAAGTCACAAGTGTTTTTCCCGTTTTTATGATTATTCGTGAATCATAAATTAATGCTACGATATTTTAAATATTAATATTTAGTGATCATGATTCAAATCACTTTAAAATAAACAATTTTTTGTTTTATTAGAAAAAGATAACTCAAATTGATGAAAAGATTATACGTTTACAAGATATTCTTCATAATATAATCTTTTTCTTTAATAATAATGACCTTAAAAGTAGCTATAGTACAATGAGCAGCAGCATGTTAACAAGCAGAAAGTGGATATATTGAACAAATCTCATTACT
>JASTWP010002374.1:0-43851 GCA_030770255.1 Temnothorax ravouxi
AAATCGATTGCCACGAAGATGAGGGGATTCTATGACACAAGCAGTGTATCACAAGCAATTTTCTTTCCGTATTGCGATAATGTTTTAAATATATTATACGGCTTCTTTTCGATTTTCCTTCCAATTCTCGAATACTATATTTCCGAGGATTATTGATCACGCTTGACCGTCACGTTGATTCGTGCCTGACCGAGCGACGTTTATGCGATCGATAGCTCATATAATTTTTTCCCGTTCATATTGTACATACTACCCTTTTCTAATACGGATAGATTTGGAAATAATTCGTAAAACCAGCAAATTAATTGTCGTATTGAATTAAGATAGCATGTAAAAATTGCTGTTGGAGTTTATTTAAGCTCTTCTTGAATATTCGCTCGTTTGCAAAGCATGTTTAAACTGGATCGCGTTTGCATGATAACGAATACCGCTAAATAAAGGTCGCTGAAACTCGAGCTTACTTTTAAGCCGATTTTGCATTAACTTCCCGCAAAAGAGCATTAACAAATACAGAACTATGATAATACGAGTAATTCATTAAAAGGGATTGTGTCGGGAAAAAAAAGAAATTCCTTCAGCGCGTGAGCTCTTTATTGTAATATCTCGCCGTCGTATGTATCTATCGCGCTGTCGTGTTCCCTAATGACGCTCGCTTATCTGTTCTGGAAAAAGTTCAAGGTGGCAAGAGCGTAATGGTCATATATGTATACTTTTATTTACTTGCGCATTGTATCGCGCTATGAAAGCGTCACGAAACCCTTTTGCGTATTTATTTCACTCGTTTCATGCTTCGCACCTGCTCCACACTCTCTGGAGTCTCGGAGGTAGTTGGATACGACAATCGTCATCCTGTGTATTGATGCTTGCTCTATTTTCTGTCTGATTGTTTTATTCTCCGCTTATCACGAGAATTTGCGTTCTGCGAAGGTTACTAACGACAAGATCATGAATAACACCGCGGTGACGAGCTACAGGGTGGTCGCCGTGCAACATCCACCCTTCATGATGTACAATAATCGAACTGGGACGTGGTACGGCTTCTGCATCGATCTGCTGGACGCGATTCGCGAAACTGTGCCGTTCGAGTACGAAGTACGCGAGGTGGAGGACCATGAGTACGGTTCGTTAAGCGAGAACGGCAGCTGGACCGGAATGATGAGAGAGCTGATAGATAAACGCGCCGACATCGCCCTGAGCTCGTTCTGGGTCATGGCGGAACGAGAAAAAGTCATAGACTTTACGGTGCCTTTTTACGATCTGGTCGGCCTGACGATCGATGCAGAAAACGAATCCGACGACGTCTGCTCTTCAAGTTTCTCACGGTGCTAGAGAACGAGGTCTGGCTCTGCATCCTGGCGGCGTACTTCTTCACCAGCTTCCTCATGTGGCTATTCGACCGTTGGTCGCCGTACAGCTACCAGAATAATCGTGACAAGTACAAGGACGACGATGAGAAGAGGGAGTTCAATATCAGGGAGTGCTTCTGGTTCTGCATGACCTCCCTGACCCCCCAGGGTGGTGGCGAGGCGCCGAAAAATTTATCAGGAAGATTGGTGGCGGCTACATGGTGGCTCTTCGGGTTCATCATCATTGCGTCTTACACAGCTAATTTGGCAGCTTTCCTCACGGTGTCCAGGCTGGAGATACCTATCGAGACCTTGGAGGATCTAAGCAAACAGTACAAAATACAATATGCACCTATCGCAAACTCTCCGGCGTACGTCTACTTCCAGAGAATGGCAGACATCGAGACGCGCTTCTACGAGTAAGTGATTACTTCTCAAATCAGATCTTTATGCGTGATTCTTTTAAATATATTTTAAATTTTTATAGAATTTGGAAAGATATGAGCCTGAACGATAGTTTGTCGGACGTAGAAAGGGCGAAACTAGCCGTCTGGGACTATCCTGTTAGCGGACAAGTATACAAAAATGTTTCAAGCCATGAAAGAAGCTGGCTTTCCAGCCGATATCGACGAAGCGCTAAGGCGAATTCGACAGGAGGATCAGTACGCGAACAATGAATTCGCTTTCATCGAGGACGCTTCGACTATCAGGTATCTTGTCATGACGAATTGCGATCTGACTCAAGTCGGAGAGGAATTTTCAAGGAAACCCTATGCTATCGCCCGTCCAACAGGGCTCACCGCTAAAGGATCATTTAACAATGCGTATGTACGAAGACGTTTCTTTTTTTTTTTTTTCGTAAAAACCAAATCTCCTATCCTTCGTTTTTCTATTGCCATAGGATTCTTATACTGTTGAACAAGAGAAGATTGGAGAAATTGAAGGACAAATGGTGGAAGCAGAATCCTATGAAAAAGAATTGCGAGCTAGAAAATAATCAGAGCGATGGTATCAGTATTCAAATATTGGCGTGTGTTCCTCGTAATTTTGTGGGCATCATCTTCGCTTGCTTCACATTAGCCTTCGAGTATTGGTATTATCGGCACCCGTGCGAAAGTCAGCGTACAACAAATTACGCCCCCGAAAATGAAAATGAAAATAGCGAAGGGAATTAAGTCAATTCGGTTCGATTTGCATCCTGCCCCTACACATGCGTTTCAAACAATCTCGCAATTTAGATCGAGATTTTAGGTTGAAACATTCAGAGAGGATTTATTTGTGAAATATAGAGACTATAAAAGTATGAAGCTGTCGCACAAAGGGATAAAAGCGTTTTTAGACGACCGTGTCAATTTTGTATTAATGAGATATTAGACAAAATTCATAAATTTTCATGAATTTTTACATTGGTGTGACGCACAGTAAAGCGGTCGTCATAAAATACAGTAACATTTTTATAGGATCAATTTGCATGTTTTTAGCATATAAACTCCGCGCTAAATGTTTGTGGTTTTACATAACTTAAAAAAAAGGTTTAATTGCGGAATTCTTGGACAAAGAGAGATAAATAAATGTATAAGAGTGAAAGATTTAAAACTGACGTACAATTTTCTTCTTTGCAATGCCTTTATTTATCTTTTCCGTACATTATTTCGTGGAAAGACAAAGAGCGCCTTTTTTTTACATTGCGTATGTTTCTTTCACATTATTTCCTAAAGACAGTTGTTTATAAGTGACACATTCCTTCGACGCATTAACATTACTCAACATTCGTTTCAAAGGCATCTGCATGCTAGAGTAACATTTTTTGTATTTTTTTCGCATACCTTTCGCAAGGTAAGCACGTGTTTTGAAATTACACGTTTCTTTTTACACGTATGTTTTCACTTATTCGATTTCCTTAGGGTGAGCACAGGGAAAGCAATGGATACAAGGAAATTTGGAATGTGGGAGAAGGAAAGGATTGGAGAAGGGATTAATCTTCTAGGGAGTTAAATCATAATTATAGGGGGAATACGATTAAATTAATCCATTAATAATTACGAAAAACAACAATAGAACAGCTCTTTAATTAAATACCCGATTTGCATTCGTGCGGCGTTCAAATAAGTACTCAACTATCCTTTCGAATTTGTTTCTGATTCGTAAGTTTCGTTTCCTTTTTTGCCTTTCTTTTCGATATATGAATCGAATAAGTAGATATTCTTGGCCTGCACGTCGGGTGAGAAACAAAATTGCTCGCTACAATTTTCTACAAAAATCAGCGTACTAAGCTCTCTCCTCAAAAAATCACAAAGTAATCAACAAACCTACAACTGAAATAGCGTGGACTACATCTTCAACGTTCTCGAAACGTGAAACGCTGTGTGTAACATATACACTTCTTTTTTTTCTTATTTTGTTCCTTTCCTCTTTACTCTCTCATCAAAAGATTATTTATTAATTATCTAAATGAATAGTTAATATTCTCGCTTTGTTTCGCGTTGTTTCGATTGCATGTTGCTTATTACGAGTGACGATGGGGTTTACTCGTGCCTTCTTGGATACATGCATAACAAATTCCACATGCCAAGAGGACCCCCATTCACAATCCTATCAATCGCTTTTTTATTTTGCGAAAAAAAAGTATAGCTAAACACCTCAAATCTCCAGTCATATAGTATTACTTTGCAGCTTACATTATCCGGTTCACAAGGTCAACGGACGTAAAGTCGTCAGTGGCTGGAATCCGAAGCTGCTACTGTGCCTTCTATCGAAAAAAAGATGTAATTAGGTACAATAGCAATGTGACAAAACTAAATTGTACCCGTAAAACTTCTATCCAGACACGTTATTAATATATTTCAGAATTGCAAGTAAGTCCAGGATAGGTATTATTGTAGTAAAATCATTGCTATACCATTTCATTCGTTTTTAGCATGGATTCTATCCTAAAAAAAAATTGAGCTTAAATTTTTTTGGAGAGCTAAAGTCATTCAATTATTTTCCAATAAAAATGGAATATATATATATATATATATATATATATATATAGTATTTTATCTTTTATTTTTCTTAAAGTTTTTTAACCACTTAGTATAAATCACACATACATTAATATTTATCTTCGAAAACAGATTATAAGCGAATACCTTTTCCGTTTTATTATCCAATTCTGGATAATATGATACTATAAATCTCGTTTTTTAACCTGACACTATTGATTTTCTCACCCATTTAATAATAAGAAAAAAAAATAATGTAAAGTCACTCTTCTCTTATTGTATTTGTAATTAACGACGTTACACGTTCTATGCAATTGACGCGCTTGCAATACATGACGTATCTTAACAATGTTCATTACCTTTTTCTATCATTGTGCAGAGGTACACTCGACTGCATCCAGCCAAGTTGATCCAAAGCAAAAGAATCTTTTTCGTTATTTTCTTGCTCTTGTAAAACGGCATCTTCGGCTCCGACCGGAGAATAGCGAAAATGATCTTGTTCGGAGAGAATGCGGCGTTTGAGCGGAGATCGTACGGGCTCAGTTTGGACACTCTTGTCGCACTGACGCACCCGAAACTTCAGAGTTAAATTCGTAGACGCGGACAATGCCACCGCGTCATTCTCCCGATACTCCATATACGGGCTTTCTCCGCCAGGAAGGTACAGTAAGTTTCCTGACTCAGATCTGCGATAAGCAACGCGTTCTACTGTATTGTTCACAGTAAACGTCGTCCCATCTGCCCAGTGACCATCGTCCTTTATCGGACGAAAGTGAGTACGTGCGGAAGTCAGTAGATCCTCGTCTGGTTCTGGAAGGCTGTTTACCTTCAGACTCGAACGAGATTCTTTGCGAACTCCAAGCGGAGTTTTGCTCGACGCTACCGGAAAGAAGCGGTCATCTTTTTGAGGGTTGTGACAATACAAACTTGTATTGTCAATTCCGTTCCACCACCCATCCACAAGCGAATTCATCCAATTTATATTGTATTCTACAATAATATCACTAATATAAAAATCTCCCCTGATAAGAAAATTTAAACTCTCTACGAGATTTTTCAACTATAAGTATTATTTTGACCTTAAATCTTAAATTATAACATATTGCATCAAGCATTGATATCTGACCTGCTTTATCTTTATTGCTACATTCATCTGCGTTATCCTCAATGCTGATTACATCAATACCCCATGGAGTAAGCGGTGATTCGTCAACAATAGATTCTTGGTTTGGTGTGTCAGTAGCGTAGCCATTATCTGAGGAGGTGGGTAAGGTGAAAATTGTCCTGGTAGTGTCTGTGGGCCAATGAGGTCCAGAAGGAATGGAAAGTGTCGGAGCTGCCCATATCGAAGCTGTGTCCTGTGCATTGCCTGGTACTGAATTCCAAAGTGCCTCTAAGCTCTCGTTAAACTTTGCCTTTAATTGCGCTAATCTTAACTGATCAAGTTCCTTTTCCCTTTCCCGTTCCATTGATTTAGCAAATCCAAAGCTTTCTTTCTCTTCTGATGTTTGTGATTCGATGTTCTAGAAAGGAAAAAAAAAGAATATGACTTATCGCAACGGAAACTACTACATCGGTAAGATTTGAGAAAAAAAAAAGTAAAAAAGTATTATACTCACGATAGACATTTTTGTCTTTTTATTGCAAGCGCTATTATTTTTATTGTGAAAATTAATTCCGTAGTTTTTATTGTTGTTGCTGTTGGCAAAATTTCTATCTCTCTGTGCAGGAGTCTTCTTAATGGATACAGATTGCAAGGCTGGAAATGCTGCGTAATATCTGAGAGCCTTGTCACGAGATGTGAGCGTTTCTAAATTTGTTTCGGGCTCATCGTGAGATTTCTTGGATTCTTCTTCTTCATTATACGAGCTTCCGCCTTCTAATTCTTTCAGTTTTACGCACAATTCATCAACTAGAGCATCTACCCCGTATTTCTGTACAAAAAATATTCTTTTTACGTACAGTTACTATTTAACATAGGCAATTTGTAGAAATTAGGAATCTTATATAATCCTAGTAAACTATATTTCTATATCTATAAAACTCACGTCATCAGCAGCACTTGTCAGACATTGCACAACAGCTTGTCGTTGTTCCCCGTCACCATGCGTTGGCAGCTTTGCTTTAGGTCGGGAGGCACGTACGCGACGTCCTGTGCCTCTACCTAATTCGATTGCCTCTTCTGGAGGACTTAGGGCCGAGTCGGGGCGGCGCAATAGGCTGAGTACAAATCGCGAGTACGCAACTGGGTCAATTCCCAATGCGTCCAGGCGTGTCTCAAGCCACTGGCGCAACTCCTCCTCGGCCCTCGAGCCAAAGACTTCACCTCCTCCAAGGGACGTCACTATCCCGACCAAATGCAAGGCTGGGTTCCTCATTCCCTCTTAATAGATCTCCTCCTAGACCCAGGAACTCTGACCAACTTCACTATCTCCAGGGTGATCATCTCTCCTATAAAATTATAACGCCACACTTTGATTAAGATATCATGGCGTCTAAATAGGGAATCATTAAAACGAAGCTTAGATTATTTAAAATCTGAGCGCTCAAACTCACCTATGTACAGTACAGTATTTTATTATTGTCGTTTAATGTTTCAATTTTATGGAATCCACCACTATGTCGTCCGAACTAATCAACAGACTTATCGAACGTTTTCTGTCTGTAGTTCTTATTTTGAATTTTTCGTATTAAGTTACTTAATCGTCCAGAAATATTGTTAATATTGTTTCTCTTAAAGTTTCAGTGATCTTGTTTAAAAATTCTTTAGTTTTTGGGTGGTGGATATATCATTGAAGTGAGGCTGGCAGGTCTTAGTGAAGGATAACGAGTATAGTCTCCTTCCCATTTTGACACTAAAAGTAACAAGTGAAAGCAGTATAAATAATTATTTCAGTGTAGAAAAGAAACATATTGCAAATAATATTCGTTCATTTACAAATAATATTTATAGTATTGCAAGTAATACTTTATTTTAATTTTACTAATATAATTATACTTTTCATAAAAATAATTTATTTTTCACAACTCGATAACACATTTTACAGTTGTATAATCTGTGCTAGAATATTCAATAACAACAAAAATAATTTACAAATATCTACCTTACTTGTATACTTTCACATTATTAGCATCACTTTAAAGTTTCGAGATGTTATAGGCAATATATAATATTCAGTTATACATAACATTTTGTACTAACGTCTATTTGTATCTATTTAAAGAAATACAAGGGACGTCAAGGTGACTAGATATATATGTACATACATATATAGATGATATGTGTACACATGTATACACATAATAGCCAACTTTTTGTTGGTCACAGCAATATGTTCAGAACGACAAATTCTATCAACGCACGTGTGAGAGAGGCACAAGAAATAGAAAAACCAGGATCCAGAAGTGCAAGCGGAGTCACACGTCATACCGCGGACACACGCCCGAGACCATTTGTGGTCGCTATTGAAGGCATTAAAGATTAAAGGGACGTACGCGTTATCTGTAGATACGTGCGTACGACAAAAGCATCGACGTATGTAGGTACATACATCTTAGGTGTTATCGCGGAGGTGGAGAACGCGCGCCCGAGCCGAGTGGGGCGAATTTAGGCGAGGGACGCAACGGGCGGCCGCGGCCGCGTGTCGTGTCCGCGAGTCCGCGCGCACGAGACGAGACGCTGGCCAACGCTGGCACTGCTGACTGCTGGCAGCGGGAAGCGGGAGAGCGGGCTGCGGGAGCCCGTGCTCCCGGGGAGGGGGGGGTGCAACGCGAATAACCTTGCCGATTGCGCTATAGAGTTTCGCCTGAGTCATAGCTCTGCCCAGAACGAAAGCCCGTGCGTGACGACGTTACGATTTACGAAACGAGAAACGCGACTCGTCGCCGACGGCGACGCGGGTGCCGGGTCCGCGTCGCGACGTGCGGGCATCCGCGTTCGGACGTCCGTGCGTTTCATCGAGAGATGACGAAAAAATCCAGGATTCTCGACGTACCTGCATGCCTCGAGAGATGATTTTTCACCCCGGCCTCTTCTACACACCCCACTCAGTAAAAAACATGGCGAGCTACTAAACCGAGGAGGGAGGACTCCACAGCCATACTCCATACGTCCGTACTCACACGCAACTCATGCACGCTTCCCCCTCCCCCTGCTCCCCTAACCACCGTCCCCCTTTGATCATGAAGTTGTGTGAGCATTGTTAACGCCAACTTCAACGCTGATAACAACGTCCTAAGGATCGATCACGTAATTTCACATGAAACTATTTTCTTTTATAACTTTCTCTTCTATCTAGTCCGGATAAACTTTTATTATTCACGCGATCACGTTTCGTCGAGTTAATGATTCTGAGTTCAAACGAATCTTTTCACGTTTCCGCCTTACAATTAGTGGAAAAGTTACGTGTCGTCGTTGCTATCGCGGCACAGTGAAAATTCGAAACTGACGTCATCGCGTTATGATAGGCTGCGTTCAGTGGAAAAAGCATTTATTCTTTAACGATTGGTTTCTACACTCAGATCCGGGGAAGAATCAGAGGTAAGAACCAATCATATTAAAATATCAGCAAATACAAGCTGCATTGCTTTTGGACATGCACTTGTGGACTGGACAATTCTAACCCTCTCCTCGATGAGTTTCGGAACGCGCGTTGATGTTTTAAAATTCAAACCGTCCACCGACATGTGCGCGTTGAATGCTGAATAGCTACGAGCAGAGAGAAGCCTGAAAGAGGCCATCCCGATGGAAACAATCGTCCGCGCTTTGAATGTATACGCTGCTCCGAAATCGGCGGATTCATTCAACGGTCGCGGCATCGTGACTATCGTGACGACGTGATTGTCGAGCGTCGAGTGCCGCGTGGGCGCGTGCCGCGTGCCGCGTCACCGCGTGGGCGGCGTGCTACGCCGCGCCGGCGCGGGCGGCGAGAGCGGCCAAACGTGATTCGGCCGGATTCGGGGGCTCGTCGGTTCGACTCGCCGTGCGGCGCGCGCGCAAGTAATACGCATATATGTAATTGTAATACGTTACTCGTTGAACGTCGGTATAAGTCGCGGCGAGACGTTGTCGCTCGTGCTAAGTAATTTTTTTCTCGTGAACGAAAAGAAATCCTCCGGTTACAGAGTATGTGTGTTGCAAGCTGAATGTACGTCGCATATTCTGTGTATTCTGTTACTTCTCGTGTCGACTGCAACGTCTGCATTAGTCTGCAACGAGTGCGGGATGGCCGAAATGAACGCCCGTACGTATTACCCTCCCGCACCTCCCGGCTGTGATTTGACGGGTCTCCTGCAATGTGCCGTGAATGCCGTGATCGGTAAGTGAATTGTGCATATAATATGAGAGACAAATGATTTGAAGCGTGATACATCTGAATCTTTAATAGAATCGTTGTCCCGCGTGTCGCAGTGAGATGATAATAAGCTATCAAAGTTGGACGATTCTATGAAAATTTAAATTTATTAAATTTAAGTGTATCGCACGACGGCATGAGAGTATTTTGATAATCGAAGCTATCTTTGAGATCAAAATTATTAAGGAAATATAGATATATTTTGTTGACGAGAAAAATTACTTAAATAAAAATTCCGCATGACTATATAGTGCATGAAGAATTTCGATTTCGAAAATCTCACTTTTTGCTACATCTGAAATTGAATACGAAAAGATCGAGCGTTATAAAACTTTTCTGCATGCAAGTATAATGACGTCCATATGATGACGTCAACAATTAGAAAACGTCGTTTAGCAGATAGTCATCGTCACACACGCTTTATTCGATATATCTGCAGAGTGTATAAGAATGCATACAAAAATGGCATAGCCAATAAAAGATTAATTTATATTTTATTACTTAAGTGTTTGAAAATTCAATTACAATCATCGCTTTAAAAAAGAGCAGCGAAAACTCTCAGAAGATTTCGGAAGATTACGCTAGATGGCAGCACACTGTTTAAAATTGATCATCGCTGTGAAAATATGAGTCAATTTCTCTTAAATAAATACACGCATCAGTATGTTGATAATATTAATGTCTCTCATATATATTTAACTGAAAAAAATATACAATATACAAGCATATTTTGTTTGCAGTGTTTGCACGTATGACTTGCGATCACGATGATGGATTCTATATACATATATGAACTAAAATATTACAATATAATAATTTTTTAAAATATTATAATAATAAGACAACAATAAAAAGTGGCAAAATCTTTTTATTATACAAAGTCAAATTTCACATGAATAATCTCGCTCATTTATTTATTAGCAGCCTCATGCTAAGATACGAAGATATAGCATAGCCTAATCTTGTAGCAAATAAAATGATCGCCTCCGGGGGTGATGAAGCTGCTTAGAGTTCTTAGGTCTAAGAAAAGATCCATTAAGAGGAAAACGGCTCAAAGAACTGTCCGACTTTTTTCCCTTCTTTTAACGGATATCTGTTCTCTCTATCGCTCCCTTTTCTAGAGATACCTTCTTTCTTTTTTCTTTTTTTATCATTATATCTCGATAGGAAGGTAGAAAGAAAAATGAGTTTTTCACATTATGATTTATCTAAGATTAAACTTTCTTTCAACAAATTCTTATATTTAATAGAAAACAGTGTCCACAGGTTTCTGCCTGAGATTATTTAAAAAACGGAAAATCTTACAATTAATTTTAAATCTGAATAAGAATCGATTCAATAGATCCATTAGTTATCCCTTGCGTTCAATAGCTTGATATCGGAAATCTTTCGACATGCCATTTAGCATCTGAGGGCGGAAATTATCATATTTCATTTCTGCTCGGAACAGGAATGGGACAGGATGGAAATGTTGCGATTTATGACGCGATTTAATTCGCATTAGAGCGACGACGACGAAGCTGGAGCAAAAAAACAAAATTCTTAATTCTTAATGCGAGGCGAAATTAAAAGCGCGAGCGTGACGCGATTAATCGACAGTTTTGACAGTAGGATCTCTCGCAGGGGCGATAAAACCCCCGATTTTTGCGAAGAAAAAAGAGCGAGAGAACGATTAAGGTATAGCTCAGTCGGCCAGCTTCTTGGCAAAGTTCCCGTGGCGGCGGATAAAAGAAAACGTCATCGGGACTACAGTGCAGGGAAAGAGGAGCGGACGATGTGTATAATCTGATATCGAGGCGCGGATAAAAGCCCGGATTAAAAGCCGGAATTAAATCATTTCGGCCCTGGCGAATTCAGCGCGTCTCCGATATTAATCCACTGGCGCGCGTACACGTCGACTCCGTTGCACAGATCCATCCCCCACGACACCCCTCTGCTCCTCTGTCCACCGTCCACCGTTCACCCCTTGCCGCCCATACCGACCGTCCTGCGCCCTGCGCCCGGGTTCGCTTCGCGCGGTTCGTTAGTCGCTTCTCCTGGGGAACCGTCCAAGAGCTGCGCTGTAGCGAGTGAGAATGCATGGGTTGCAACCCCGCGCACCGAATGAGGGTAGAACGAGAGGGCGGGTGGAGGATGGGAGGGGGGAGGGAACCGCGAGAGAACACGGCCTCGTAAGGGCGGTTTCGCTGCTGCGCAACCGGCACGACGCAGACGTCAGTCGTTATATACCTGGTTCAACGACCACCGCCCTGCTCTCGTCCAACCCCGAAGTGGCTGGCCCGGCTCGAGGGGGATGCACGGGGTGGCACGGAGAGGAGGAAAACGCACTCACGACGGCGGGAGGGAGAGGAAGAGCAGGAGGAGGAGGAGGAGGAGGAGGGTGAGAACGGGGCGGCGAGAATCGAGGATTCAGGATGCAAGGTAAGCGAGCGGTGCGCGGTGGTGGCAACGGCGACGGTGGTTGGACAGAGACGAACGTTACGATAGACGGCGGGGAGGGATCGTCGACAGGGGTCTCGCGAGCCCGTCGGAGCGGCCCACGGGCCAGTTCCGTCTCGAGCCCAGGGGTAGAAGAGCTACTGGCCGCTTGTCTGCTCCCTTCTTTCGCTATAGTTTCATTTCTTTCCGTTTTAGTTCCTCTTCAGTTCCGATTGATTGACATGTACACGTATAATATATAATCGCAAAATATCAGCACACACACACACACATTCATATATATTTATATATATATAAACACACACACACACACACACACACACGTACATACGGAAACGCACACGCAGATCTTAGTGACGCAGGGACACCGACCCGTTCTTTCACGCACAACGTACCCACGTTTACACGCGACACCCACACGTATACACGCACACGGTAAATTCGTTTGTTCGTTGTTCGTGGTTGAATTCGCAAGCACGATTAGTATACCGACTCTCCCGTCGCCGTGTCGTCGCCGTAGTACGTTAAATGCCACGGATACACCCGCGCCCAGTCTCCGAGTATCCTTAGGCCCGTAATCCGGCCTGGTGTAACGGGCCCGTCGCGTAGTACCTGCGTCTTCTGTCCATCCAATGCGCGCGTGCCTCAAGCACGGGTTCGTTGAGTTTTAGGAAACGTAATTATCGCATTCTCTCAGGTACGTGCAATCATGCAATCATTGTTGATCGTGGGTGTCGGCGGAGGCACCGCGACTGTTCCCGAAATGCATCCGGAGCGTATGGTCGATCGCCACGTGCGATCGTTTTTGGTGTGCTTGACAGACATCGTGAAATGCGCAGTACTCCCGAGAAACCAAAGAGTCATATGTGTCTTGATCAAATTAATTTTAATGAAAAAAAGTCGAGCAATTTTCTAAATTAAAGAATTAATGATTAGACATGCGTGTTCCAATAAATTTTTTTTTACTCGTCTTGTAATAAAATAAACTCTCTGACATGAAACTGTATTAAAAGTTTTTATAGTTTTAGTATAACGAATTTTATACGTGATATAAATTTATATTTCAACATACGTATAAAGCTCTAGGTGCAATTCGGGAATGGTATTAATAATGCGAGCATACTGTATATGTTTTATTTTATATTTAGTATAATTTGTATATATATTTTTCTCATTATTATTAATATATTAATCTTTGAATGTAGAAGTTGGTATTATACACGTAATATTGATAACGATATTATAAACAACTATAAGAAATTTAACAAGTATATAATATAAATTGGAAACATGCAATGTGAGATAGAGATTTATTAGAGATTATTTTTTCACGAGAAAAGAGTGAAAGAGAAAATGGTGTACTGTAGGAGAAGGCTCAAAAGATCTATGTGGAAGAATGCATAATTACACATAGGGTATTGCATAATTTGAAGAATAAATGTGCACTATTATCGTTGATATTATTAAATTTGAAATTACTCGGTGTAAAAGTAGCGAAAGTTTCTTATTAATAATAAACCCCGATAGAGTAGTAATTGTATAGAAGCAGCATCCGAAGTGCATTTTTCGGGTTCCTTTTCTCTTCGAGAAGTCTTCTATTTCCGTCGCCAAAAGTAGCGCGAATCGATGCAATCACCTACATTCACGTGAACCAATATTGCTTAATACGTTGTTACGAAGACAATTTTCTTATATAGGAAATAGTAATAGCATACCACATTTGATTTTCGCGTCCTTGGAGACGTTGGAGGATCGGTTCGCCGAGGATCTCTCCTTAACCGAGGTGAGACGATCGCTATCTGCGCGACCTGACGATCCTCTTGCATGGAACCGTCGGCGTCGGTTTGTTCTTGTTGGCTGCGAGCTCCAAACCGCCCCGTGTCAGCTGATTGAAATCGATAATGGTGAGCCGCGGCTCGGCGGCGGGTCGCTCCGTCAGGGTCTGCACCCTGTCGAGCGGTGCCCCGGGGCTCCGGAACCTGTAGCTCGGGCTCTTGCACCCGCCGCCGACGCCCGTTCCAGTTTCACTCGCGATTCCGGTTCCGGGCTGCTGTCCCATCCGCGTACCGCTCATCGATCGGTAACGAGCGCTCGGGAACGGCTCAGATTCCTCCCGGAAGTACCTGACGATTCGGTCCGAGATTAGCCGACTGTAATTTGTCTCGAGTCTCGATAATATTCCAATAGAAACTGTTTACCAGAGAACTATCGCCGTCGATCTTTTCTTACGTCATTAAATTTTTTCGTCTCCGTGTGATCATTTGCCCGTATTCGAAAGAGCGGATTATTATTAATAAATCAATACAGAAACGATATTCTTTCTCCTTAATTTTATCTCTAATATAAACAGTTTATGATAGAGATTTTTTGATATTCTGACGTAATCGATGCATTTGCATGCGAAATAGTTGAAATAATTACTCGTAAATGCTGGCGAGATGCAAGGTCGCCGGAGTTCGGACTGTTCTCGGTCTGGGCTCCCTTGGAAGACGATGTCTCTGTCGAGATTGACGCGCTTGTCTGCTCGACGGCTGATCGGGAAGCCCCGACGGGATAAGCCCAGTGAGCTTGTAATATTCTAGAAAAACTCGCGCCAAATTGCGTCCTAGTCTGTAATCTGTTTGATTTCGACCGTTAAGGACCCAACTTTCTCTGATTGTGTATTAGAATATATACCTATTTTAAATTTTGACGCAATTATGTATACTAATTAATACCGAAATACTCTTAATACTCTTAACAAGATTTAACACGATTAACAAGATTTTTTTTAAACTTAAATTTTGGTATTTTTTAAATTTATATATATGAGTGACTATAATTAATATAATCTTTAGAGAAGGATACATCCTTCTTCCGTGTACGGCATTATACCCGGTATTCCCTTTTTGTTGTAACCATACATGGAAACCTCAATGCTGTAGCAATTGACGTGCTCCTTTAGAATAGAGCACAAATAGCGGCGGGCAGTTCCGGCTTTGTTGTAGTCTTGATTGTACATGGTGTTGCCCAGTTCATAGTCCTCCGCGTGCTGAGCTAGCAATTTCGGCAGGACAATATGCCTCTCGTACCTGAGAGGCTGGCAGCCATGAGTCAGATAAATTTTTATTCTCTCGCTTTATGGATGGTAGACTAATGATAAATTATAAATTCTTTCAAATTTGGCTTAACGGAACATTTAACATTATTTGAAATGGATTAGAATTACCTGTAGACATCATCGTACGTATTTCCATAGACGAAGACACCCGTGGCGTTGGTGTGAGCGTGTAAATCCAGAACGCAGTCCAATGGCGTATGCGAGTTCTTATCGAGCGACTTCAGCATCGCTCTAGTCGCGAGCAGGGTAGGGTGAATCCATTCGGAGATGCAATTCCAGGATCGATTCAGATCTAATCCCATTACGGTGGATCTTAACGCGAAAAATGATCGTATTATCTTCTTATCCGTGATAAAAAGAGAGCAGAAGCGGAAACGGTTGATTTATAAAATTGATTTTTCGGTTTTCAATTAGAGTTTTAATTTGTTGCCAATTTATTGAAATGTGTAGCTACGCAGATATATAAAAGTCGATTTCTTTCCGATCCAATTAGAAGCATTCTCACCTGTAATTTCCGAGAAAGACACCGTCGGGGTTCAGCATCGGCACTATCTTGAATATCACGTAATCTCTTAGAACTTGAGCGATAGGATGCGCGCTGACCAAGAAGTCCATCAAACCCTGACACACGAAGGAGGACGGCGACTCGCCGGGGTGAACTCTAGCGAGGACGACGACCACTTTTCTAGGTCGTTCCGTGTCTTCGAGGTCGGAGGTTATAGTCACGAGCTCTACATTCCTCTTTTGGATCGACTCAGCCAGCGTCTCTCTCTTCGTGTACAATAGTCTGCTGCACAAGTTGTCGAGATGCACCATGTAACGCGTGTACGAATACGGATATGTCAGTGCGAATTGGTAAACGTCGTCTTCGCGGTCGAACGCGAAAGAGAAACTCAGCACGTAGTGATTCTGATGCTGTGCGGATCTGTAATAGAATACCTGCAACATCGAGAGGAACGAATCAGCGCTTTTAATTACTTCAATACAATTGATGAAATTATAACGAATTAATAACACACGAACTAAAATAAACATCAAGAGAAACTTTTTGGGTTACCAGTAAAATATGATTTTTGTCAAAATCATGTTCTGATAATAACATGTTATTATACATATTGTTTTATATAAAGATATCGACCAAAATTACGATAGTTATCAGCCACGTAGGCAACGATGGTGATCATCAATCAATTCGCGATGCCGATAATTCTAATTTGCTAGTGCTTGAGGAAATATAATTGGGTATTGGAAGTATTGGCACAGTTTCTCTACAGATTTAAACTGGCGATACTGCCAATTGAAATGTCTGCGTCAATCGCGCGATGGATATAATTGATTAGATTTGCTTTAGATTGATATGGATGTGTATTTGCGTATTGAAATTGCATATTTAGGATATAGTTGAATCGTACTGAGACACTTTTCTAAAATTATTCTTCTATTAGTTTCTAACAAATTTAAAAATTTATATCAAGGAAGACTGAGGCAATATTCTTTGTCAACGTTCGAAGCTGAAGATGTATTTAATGCAATCAACTTAAAATCCATAAATTGCCACAGATACGGGACTTAAATCAATAATCATTGACTTTTCGAAATTTTACCTGTTCTCGCGGTATCCTCTGCCATTTCGGCCTAGTGCTGCTCTTCACTAACGGCGTCATCCCATGTCGAAAGAGATTGGCGCTTTTAGAGATGTTCACGATGTTAAAGATCACCCGTTGATCCGCCTTTACGTTGTCTACGGTGAAGTTAAACCACAGGCGTAATCTGGGCCCACAAGTATCAGGCCTAATAAAGAGATCGTACTCGAATTCGGAGATTAAGTCCACCCTGCCGAGATTGCCGGTTTCAAAGGTCGCGTCGAAGCAAATGTGGCCCTTCTTAGCTTTACCGCTGTGGCCAGGTGGTCTCATCACCATTTTGTTTACGTTACCCAGACCACCCTCGGCATCGCTGTCTTCACTATCTGCAAGCAGCGGTCCAGCAAAATGGTTAAACAAGAAAGATAAACATTTTCTAGATGTATGTATATTAGATCGTGCAATCGTGATAATTTCATTGCCTAAGAGAAAAAAAATGACAACGTTGCCAATGTTATTATTGTATCACGCTCGACTCGTGATTTTATAATAATTTGATACAGCGATGAAATATTGGTTATTCGTGTGACTCATGAAACAGAATGATGCGGAATGTCTGACCGGCGCGCTGATAAAGACTGGTGTGCTCCAAGGGGTCTCGTCCCTCGCAAGAGAAAACCATGACTTTCCAAATGATACGGAACGATCTATCGACAGGGTGACATTATCCGGCACTATCGGTGAACGACGAAGGACGACGAGCCTTTTGGACGATCGACGCGAGAGCAAGCGTATAGAGCAAGCGTAGAGCAAACGACACTCTGACCTATCGGACGGAAGACAATGAGGGACTGATGGCTCCGTGAAACCGGCTCTACATCGTGGTACGTGTTACCGCCTACGTGATAAAAGCGGAACCTCGTGATTTCGCTGCACGTTCGTGTCCGCCTTCGTGGAATCTCGCTTGGTTCGCGATCTCGCGTGAACGAACGAATCTGGGAATCGGTTCGCGGCAAAAACTCGCGTGGCTGCCAGGCGTCAAGGATCTCGTACGTGCGATCTCTCGACAGTCTGATTTCTCCCTCGCCCACATCGAAGCCCGGGCTAAACCGAGAATACTCGTTTGCGGTCACGAGATCTGGGCTCATTCGGGGCAAGCTCGGAAGTCGGCTTCGCTCTTTGATTGATTTGATTCAACAGATGCTGAGATTAGAGCGGAGCGTGATTGAGAGGCATGGCGAAAGTCGCGATTACACGAATTACGAAGTTGATGGCCGGGATATCGGATATAGCGATACATATAGCGTTTTCCCTTATTAAGAGGTCAATTAACTGTGAGTAATATATATTCCGAGAATCGTCACGCTTATCCGTTGCATATAGGTATATATTCTTCGTTATTATGTTATATACCTACAATTTATCGAGTGGAATTTTTCACGAGAATTACACAAGGCTAAATTTCTGTTCGCCATTATTATTATTATTATATATATTTGCTAAACACTTGTTTGACTTTTCAATCGGCTATATTAAAATAAAAAAAAAATGTTATTAATATTATTGTAAAACTGTGTTTCTACAATTCAGTCAAGTTATTTATATGAAGAAAGATGTAGATCAGCTGTCCATAAGAATGTACGATTAAAATATGTTGACTATTATTGTCGCACACACACACACACACACAAGTAAAAATGGTAGAATTATTTTATAAATAATATTTTTCGATTCGGAGAAAAAGACATCATTTCATACAGAAGCAAAAATTATAAAGAACGCAGATAACGAAGTCCCGTGATGTTTCCATCATCGCTATAATATCGCATATAAGACAGAATTCCGCTAAACCGGTCTTTATCGCGCTCTTTATCACGGAAACTCTTATCTCAACCCGGTGTGGCAATACAGTTACAGATCTAAATTCAGATCATTCGATATCTATTTCTATCGCATCCGCTACTCGACGACGCAAATGTCGCATTTTATAGCTAAAGACACTATATAGTCCTCCTCCGCATGCAAGAAGGGTAGATATACTAACTTTACAATTTACATCAAGATACGTATAGTTGGATCGTCAATGATTCAACGCGCGGAAACAGAAGAGTTGCGCTTTGTCTTTTCAAGAAATGTTGAATATTCTGTTTAGCCAGTGTCTATCTATAGTAACATCTCTCAGTGCCACGTATGGTGTTCGAACTACCGTAAAATATTGACTGTTTATGATATTTTAGAATAAAGTTTGACTTATATATATATATATATATGTATATATATAATTTACTAGTCCGATCGATGATTAATTAAATAGATATTCGAGTAGTTTAATGTTTCATAGAATAATAGACTTTAATGAATGAATATAATTAATATATTAATATATTAATATTAATAAATAATCTTGAGATCTATTGATTATATATAATTAATTTGACTTTAATTTACATTCTGTGACATTTATAAATGAATTAGGAAATCGTTTGTTTCTGCATTTTCGCACTTCTATTCTTGGAATATATTAGAAAGATTAAATGGCGTGAAAGATTTAACAGGGGTATGATCTATCTCATGCAAAATGTTCAGAAAGTTAAATAAATTACTATTTATAATACTCATATTTGCATGTGTGACAATTTGCAAAACTACCACATAAATTATAT
Source organism: Temnothorax ravouxi (assembly GCA_030770255.1). NCBI lineage: Eukaryota > Metazoa > Arthropoda > Insecta > Hymenoptera > Formicidae > Temnothorax > Temnothorax ravouxi. Next base: position 19,470 of record JASTWP010002374.1, read on the forward strand.
TTTTATCAATGATAATCCAACAATCGTTCAAGAATTTTTAAATTTTGTGAAGTAAATTACTATTACATTTCACTGCGATTGCGTTGAAAAAATATTGCGAAATTCTTAGGACGAAAAATCGGATAGCGGCGGGAATGGCGCCCGGAAAGTGCAATTAAAAATAGAAAAAAAATAGAAAGCACGGAAAAGCTCGGAATAGGACGGAGAAGAGAAAGAATAAGAGAGAAAAAGAAAGAAAATTGTGCAACAGTATATACAGTAAACTCATGCTAAATTTCCGAGAATTTATGTTACACGCTCGAGGAAAATAACAAAGGCCATCTCTTGAACTCCGTCCTATTTTAATTGCTGCCACGACCACAATGTCGTCATCAGGTCGTGAATTGCAATCGATAAAACGTCGGAAATATTGGCGAAATTCACAGACCGTTTCTCACATAAATTATTTTACTTAATTAAGATACAAAACACATGACAATAATCTATTGCAGTTGTGAACTTTAATAAATAATTAATTGCGAGGGAAGAAACACCCACAAACGTAGATCTGCTAGACATCGTCATTTTCTCCGGAAATGCCAACAATAACCGATTTCAAGTGATTAATACCACAAAGCGAAGAAAAATAATAATAAGAGAAAAAATCCTTACGTACTGGACATTGAACTTCGCGATACAATTCCACAACTCCCTCAAATAACTCGCATATGCTTCATCAGCATGTAAAGCGTATTTAGTTAACTAAGGAAACTTTCAGCCGTGCTTTTGATTTCGCGTGCGCGAAGCAGCTCGAAAAAGCCGTCAATTTTACGTCTTTAGAACTACCTCTTCAGCCGAGTGATTGACAACCTGTGTCGGTGTTCGCCTACGTCTCCCGGGCGGAGTTTCGAGCCAGTGCGAGATGGGAAATGTCAGGGTGCAATCAGCGAGCGCGTGATGATCTTCGCGTGACCCCTCGCAAAGTGGATCCGATCGATCTGACGGATCGCGAGCGAGATCCATCGAGAACGTGTACGGACGCGTGACAGGTCGGCGATAGTGCGTGCAGTCACGAACGGGTCTCGCGAGGCCTGCTTTGAAGAGACGACGTATAAAGAGCACACGTAGGTATAATACGTACCGGTATCTTCGGACATGTTGGCGGGACACAGCGGGACTTGTTCTGGACTGGACCATGCAAGGAGCGACTTTGCGCACTGGGCGACACCGTCGCCGAGTCCATCCTGGTTTCCTTGGTTTGTTGAATCAATATGCAATACGCGTCTCGAGCACAGCGCGGTTGTCTTGCACTGCAAACTGTTTCAGATAAGCTGAGGAGACACGCACCTGTCTGAATGGAGAAATAAAAATGCCGGCAGTAGACCCGAGGTCTGCTTCGGAACGAATTGAACTGGCGGAACAATGAACTCTTTATTTATAATGTAGCGCTCTGACGTATCTCTTCGAATTTTATGCTCCTATAAAACAGAATTATCTTGTTGCGAATACTTTTGGAGCGCAAACGATCTGAATATTTAAAGGGCGATGTTCTTAACTTAGCCTCATTTTTTAAGCAACGAAAACTTTTTGGCATACGAGTCTCATGTAGGTGTGACTTATCGCATGATAAGGCGTAGTTATCTGATTCTTCAAATAACGATGGTGAATTTTCCGAACCATCGATAACACAGGTCAACTGGAAATTATTTCTCCAAAATAAGATTCTTATTTTGAAGATCAATAAGCGGGCTTTGCTCTCCGTGTAATTGTTTTTTAAAGTGCGTCCAATTACAGAGTTAATCAAATCGTTACTCAGCGCTGAAAATTAAACGATTTTACATAGCCCGTTAAATCAGACGCTAGTTAGCAGCCAGTCACGTCATTTCCGACTCCTAGTCCCGAGGATCGTCCATTTTCCCTGTATAATTTCGCTGGTTGGCGTGCTTATGTAACTCCTAGGAAGAAGAGGCGAGGAAGGCGGGTGGATACGTAATTACATATACATATATGTATGTGTATAAATATACATACAGAGTACCTCTGCACTGCATACATGCAGTCTTATTCCTAGATCCACGCAATGTCTCATGCATCGTGCGTAGATGCGCGGTCATAAGGTGTTCGATCTACCTACGCTTGGTCAGGCTCCGCTTCGGGAGAGGGATGACAACCCGAGGGCGAAAAGGAAGGAAGAGGGTAGGTGAGCGGGGCTCTGCTCGCCTCGAGACATTTCCGCGGACGATAATTTTCACGAACAAGATGACGACGCTGGCCACTTATCCATCCCTCAGTTATTGCCGTGAAATGAATTTTGAGGTCGGTATAGCAAATGAAGACGCGCGGCGATTCTGTTACACAAGAAATGACGTAACGCCATGTATAATATGACTATGAGGACAATGATGATTTGTTGCTGATAATGGTATAAGTTTGAGAGTGATGTATCAATCGGAAAAACGGATGCCTATAAAAAATTATTAATAATAATCGTACAATAATGCTAAGTAATGTATTGCGCTTTGTATTCAGCGATATCAGATATTTATTAAACAAGGCTCTTGAAAAACGTGAAACGTTTTAAATGCTAGTATGCTACCAGCTGATCTGCAAGAGAATCTATTCTCCTACTTTGTGTTCTCGTTTTCTCTTATAAAACTAGATAGTCGCGAAAGCCGAAGGAGGCTAGAGTGTAACGAATTTCCAAAGATAGGATGCAAATTAAATGGCACAGAGAGGAGTGAAAAGGCGGGTGGGGAGGAATAATTCCGTACAAACGCCGTGCTGCAGGATCCGGTAAACCAATTTCCCTCCGATCTCGGAGGATATTTTTCTGGATGTCGGTTAGTGGTAGTGGTGGTAGTGGCGGTAGTTGGCGGCGCGTTCCCTGGTGAATGCCCTCCTCCCCCGGGCTTTAGGTGGGATCTCCGGATGAAGCCCCCCTTTTGGCCCCGCTCTCCGTATTCTGTTCCGCACCCCTTCCACTATTCTGTGGGAGTACTAGGAGCGCGAAACGAGTGGGAAGAGGGACGAGCGTGGAACTGCACGAGAGAGAGTGAATGACTGGGAGAACGCGGGGAGATCGATATTCGAAAGACCCCCCGTGCCCCCCGAGCATCCCCTCGAATCCCGGCCGGCGGCTCCGTCTGACGCTGGCACCCCTCGATCTACTCTCGCAGTGGCGTAGGAAGGAGGCGCGGCCGTCGCCCGGGGTGGAATGGGCGCGCCGGTCTTCCCAGGACACTCACCAGGGAGCACAAAGAGGACGAGCGTCCCCGTAAATTATCCGCTGCGCCGTCCTCTCGCGGAATTTATGCGACCTTCTCTGGAAGAGGTGTCTAGACTCCTCTGCTGATTAAGATGTGGAGTGGGCACGACCCGCGCCGATCGATCGTCAGCGATCGGTGAATTTTATGGACGGTTACACTGGCAACTCGGCGGTACATTTAGCACACTTCGACGTCACCATTGCGACGTCGATGTCAATAACGATTCATGTGTACAAATTATTTTCTAAAAACTATAGAGACTATTATTAATAAGGTACGAGATACATTAAAAAGGATTGAAGATACAGGGACAAGAATAGTTTATTATCGTTCAATTATTGGTTATTTCTATAGCCAACGTTTGTAAATATGAGATTGGTACATGAGAGTTATTTCTTCTCTTTTCTTCTTTCTATGACTTATAATGACTCATTGTTACGATAATAACAATGAAGAATAGAATTTTTAAAACGTAATATATTATTTGTTACTCTCTCGTTATTAAATTAAAGCTCTTATTGACACCAAGATCGGACTACTTTTCTACACGTTTTTTTATATTTATTTTGTTATGTAACATTATAACATATTCAGCGAAGTTTCTTAATAAAATTGCTTGTTTCGCGTTGATAAGCAGTATTCAATCTCCTACGCCACTGACGCACTTCGCCTGACCCTTATATGCATACGTGCTATTTACCATTAGATTACACCCCTTGTCTCCCTTGTCCCTTTTCGTCTCTCCCCAATGACTCTTTCTCTCTTATTTCCTTTGTTCCACAACGGCGACTCCTTTGCTCCACACCGTTCGCCTATCTCTTATATCTTGTAATATCGAAATGTGGCGCAAACGAAACCAATTATGTATATATCATCGTGTCCGATATCTATCGGTTCTTGCCTTCATCCATGACGTGACTCATTAAGAAATCGTTCGTCACGAGGTTCGTTAACGAGTGTCTAACGCTACAGAAGCAAACAGTCTCACGCATGTGTGTATAAAAAAGAAGCGATCAATAGACCTAATATATATTCGCGTTATCGTTCATGGTCGTTGATCGCAGATGAGATCGCCGCCATGAGATAAACGCGTTCGCCGTTTGCTTCATGAACTTTTTTAAACTTACACGTTGTACGAGCTCTTTATTCTGCCATTTGATACTAACTTGATAACGCGTAAAGAAATAATATAAATATTCATAATATAAATATGATGAAGTGTAAGCTTATTTCGCCATATTTTTTACGCAAAGAGGAATAATAATAATAATTCTGTTATAATTCATTTTGCATAAGTTTTTTGTATAATTTTGTAAAGTAATATGTGCTGTATTTATACGATAAATTTCAATTTTGCGCGATTCTTTCAAACAACATTTTGCGCAATTCCAATGGACTAAATAGCAAAGACTCGACATTCGCAGTATTTCGAGCAAAAAAATTATTTCTCATGACCGAATCGGGAGCGCTTTGCATCACTATGAGCAACAAAATCTCAACAAGAGAGAGAGAGAGAGAGAGAGAGAGAGAGAGAGAGAGAGAGAGAGAGAAAATTACAGTTTTATTTTATGAAATGGAATATGGAATTTGCCGTATGATGAAATTTGGCCGCGTTTGCGTTACCGAAAAGCCATTTGTCGAGGAAACGGGCACTCTCGGCGAGCTTTTACACCCTCTGTCCGGCGCTTGCGCCATCCAGTCCTTCATCAACCCCTCCATTGCATGAACCCTATTTGGCGCGTGCGTATTTATGACGACTACTACTCTCACCCCCAACCCCGTTCGTCTCTCTATGCCTCTTTCCTCTTTCTCTTTGGCCTCCACGCTCCCCCTATCGATAATCGAGGCGATGTACGGTTGTTCAAAAGTTCGTATGCACTTATGATATTAATCATACCAGCTTCCCGCGAAGATCGGTCGTCGTAATGTAGCTCGATCGATCGGTCCGCACGTGATGGATGCGCTACAGTTAACAGATACTAGCTCGCGTTCTAAAATTGCACGCACTCTTTTGCGCTCTTCTAATATCTCTCCCTTTTTGTTCCCTTTTTTAATCCATCCGCGCGCGCGCGCGCGAGTACAGTAGTTTAAAAGTTGGCATCCAGTCTTATTTGTACTTCTCCTCTTATATCTCCCTTTCAATTTTCGTAAACTAACGTCTGCGTAAATTATATTATTCTCTTTCGAGTTATTATTTTTCATAGAGTTTTCTCATATTTTTCACTTATATAGTGTATCCATCTTTCCATTTCTCTTCCATTCTCTTTTACTCTTACAACGGAGATGTTGGAGACGTGTAAAATATTGTCCAACTATAACATATAAGGGCGAGTTTTACAGCGGCAGAGCCCGTTTCTACGTCGGCCCATATTTTCCGTATAATTATTGATCGATCTATAAATAACCGCGATTACGTCATGTTTGAATTATTTATATTTCTGGATTATTCATATACCCTTTATTAGGAACTTTGAATTACCTTTTGCCTCTCTTTCAAGCATATATTAATTATAATAAATAAAATATCTCAGTTTGTAGCATAATTTAGAGCTATTTAAAACGCGCCCTGCACCAAATAGCCAAATTAAGACTCTCAATTCTGGAAATGTAACTAGGTCTATTGATTTATAAGGACGCGTGCAATTAAAGATCATTTCGGGAAGCGTTGAACCGAACCAATTAAAGAAACATCAATGTAACTGCATCTACTCGTGCAATGACCGATGCGAGAGTGGTAGGTTTCTGTAACCCCCGGGACGATCGTTTTAATCAATAGGACCCTCATCTCTCCTCTCCCGGCCAGGCATCATTTATCATGGGTATGTCTCGTGCGTATAATGACTGAAAAAATCTCTCTATGGCTGCGCCGCGATGCTCGCTCGATGTTTGGAAATATGTGCATCGGGGCAACGCACACATCAGAATCAACCGACCGACCAACCAACCAACCAACCAACCAACGAACCAACCATCCAACCTTCGGCGGTATGCGGAGGGTGCAGGCCGCCGACCACGCTTGCGCGAATTTCCACCTCTTTCTCGGCATCGTCGGACTCCTCACCGCCGCCACCCTCCACCCCTCCCGGACCTCTTCCGCCTTCGCATCCCTTCCGACCTCTTCTCCCGCGCTGGCTCCCGCGGTCTCTTCTTCACCTTTCACCGACGACGACGGCGTCTGCGTGTATCGGCGCCAATCTCCCTCGACCGAGGGTTTTTCGCGATTCTTTTTGCCCCGAGTCTATCCCACCCCCGAGACGTGTCGGGACGGTGGGGGCGGCGGCGGTGGGCGTTCAGAGGGTGCAGCCGTCGGTATCGGGACTCAGTCTCGTCAGTTTAGTTACCGCACCACATAAAGGCATTGCGTTGTAGACACCGTTATACCCGCAACATTCTTACTATTTGCTTGCATATCTCCTCATTTCTGACCCTTCAATTCGGCATAAAAAAGAAAGAGAAAAACCCTCGATTCGGTATCGTTCGTCGTCATAAAAAGAACAGTCGTCGCCGTTGATCTCATCGTCATCGTTCTCTTCTAAAATTCAGTTTGTTGCTGCTGCTTTGTCTCGTCCCGTGTCGATCGAGCGATATTGTCGTTCGCCATTTGGGTGACACTGTCACGAAAAAATTCGCGCGGAGAGAAAGTAGAAAAGCGAGAGGTGGATCTCGTGAATATCGCGCGGGAAGATAAATTTGCCGAGCGAAATCGGCTAAAGATAAAGCAGAGGAACTACCCTTCCGCGTTCTTCCGGTCTTATAATTTTGTTCTGATCCCTGATCCTACGTTTTCCGTCAACTCGTACTCCCGACTCGTTTTGCCCCAAGGAGCATCTTCTTGGTGTCTCGATCATTTACCCTTCTCAATCCCTCTGATTAACTTAACGCGTTGCGATAACAACTTAAATCGGCGCGTAAGACGGTGCGTGATCTTCTCACGTGAGATAACGCGAGAGCCAGATAGGAAACGGGAGTTGAGCGCGTTAACGAGGAACCGGTAGCGTGATCAACGAGATCGTCAGCTGGAAGATCTTTTAATCGGCAGAAGAGGCACCAGCAAAGACAAAACGAAAGAGAAAGAGAGAATAAGAAAGGGATAGGGAGAAGGACAAATAGGAGTGCGTCCTGCTGGTCGGGGGTGGGAGTGAAAGAGAGAGAGAGACACTGGGTGTGTTCGCCGCGCGCGAGATTTGTTTATCTCTTGTCGCGAGTTTATAGTTATCGAGTGTTCACTAATAATCCGGCATCCGAGTATCTCGTTTTCGATGGAATTCGATGCCGGGACTCGTGTTCGATGATCGAAAACCGGCCTCCACGTTGATCGCGCGATCGTCGGTTCGAATGTTCCAAGTCGCGTATCATACAGTTTGTTGAGAAATTTGTTGAAAGAGAAAAAAAGAGGAAAAACTAGTACAAATATACGGGAAACGCAGTCGCGATATACGTACGAAATACCGCGTAATAGAAAAAAAAATAAAAATAATTAAGTATAACCCACCGCCGTTCCGTTCTGCGCCCAGATATCGGCATCCTCCAACCACTGATTTTCATCGTTAACCGGTATGTTCATTTGTTTCTTTACTTTCGTTGTTTCTGTGATTCTCATGAATCTTTATCATTATTGTTATTATTATCTTATTATTGTTGTTATTATTGCCGTTATAATTATTAACTATTTACTAGCGGATCTGTGTACGTCGATTGTACGCCGATCGGCTGCCGATCTTTATGTATACGTTCGTTCTCCGTGCCGGAGATTTCTCTCATACGGGGAATCTTTCGGTATCACACATTTAGGTTGTCCTTTTAAGTCCAAAAGATTCCTATGGTGCTCCCGAGCTGGTGCCGTCGCTGTTTTCACTTTAATCCTAAATAGATGCGTACATACATTGCCACATAATACGTAATCTTATTCCGCAATTAGCCGTGAACATTTCGATCTTTTAATTTTAATTATAAATTGGCTAAGAAATTATAGAGTAAATAGTAGTAGAGATTTACCGAAAATTACGGTACATTTATTGTTTTTCGTCAAAATTGCAGTGCGCGTTGCGTTGATCGCAAAGTGTCGCCAGAAGTACTCAAGGTCTCGTTCTTGCACACGTAGGAAGGACCTCGCTGTAAAAAAAACAATTGCGTGATCCTGTGCGAGGGACGAATTTGGAAGGGTTATAACGCGGAACTAGAGAGCCCCATGGCGGGGCTCATTAACTTGACCTGACGAAGTTGTTGCATTTAACGTCGATCGGTCTGCCATAACCGCGAACGGCTGCGTCCAGCAGCTGACGCTTACGCACGGCGCGATATTGTGTGTGCACCAGACCGCGCTCTTTCTCTCACCCTGGGCGTGGCACCAGAAAGCGACTGTCGCGGGAGCACCAATGTCACAACATACGCACCTACATACACGTATACGCATAAAACATATATACATACATACTTCTCGCCCCTTCCCTCTCGCCCTCCCATCCTCACACACACACACACTCTTTCTCTCTCTCTTTCCCGATCCAACCCCTTATCGATCTCTGCGGCGTATACCGACCGAAAAACAGCAAATTGAAATAACGCTATAGAGAGGAGACGCCGAACTTTCGTGATGCGTGATGAGGCATCAAGCAGATTCGGGATGGAGCGAGGACCGGGACTGCAGGTCCTTGTCGAGGACAAGCAGGATGTCTCGAGAGGGACACTTCCGTCCGCGACGGCCTCGATTACAATGGTGCGTGAGCCAAAGAGAGGGAGCGCTAAACGATATGTAGTCGATGGAGATCGATTGATATCGTTTTTCTCTTTTACTAAACTAGGTAACTGAAACTGCCAGTTGAATACCAGATTCAATGTCAATTTTTTTTTTTTGACGGAGAACAAATCTCGGCGAGGTTTGATCTCCAAAGCCGAAGCCGTTCTTTCACGTTGGTATTGATGTGTACACAGGTGTAAACATATAAAAAATAAGGAAGATTGTGACTAACAATAAGTTTTCTCCTCGTTACGTTTAAACTTTTTTTATCTGCACGTTTTTTAAATTAATATTTAACAATAAGTGTATAAAAGGTGTATAATTTATATATTCGAGCTAAGATTACGCAAAGAGTGGCGAGAGTGAGCGAAAAGCGAAAAGTTTCAATCACGATTGAACAATTGGCTTCGTTTTCCGCGTGTCTGGCATAGAATTCTCGGGCGAGTGCCGAAATATCAAAGATTAGCCGCGATGTCGCAAAGGCTGGCGTAAAGATGGAATTATGAGAGATGGAGAGAGAGAGCGAGAGAGAACGAAACAGAAACAGAGAACAGAAGGGAGAAAATGAGTGAGTGAGTGAGTGAGTAAGTGAGTGAGAGAGAAAGAGAGAAAACGAATGAGAGAGAACGAGAGAGACTACGTCTGGTTGGGGAACCTCGTATTGATCGTTCTTGGGTCCATGTGACGCGCCTGCGTTTCACTACAGGGTAAAATCGTAGCGAGGGTACGCGAGACGAATAAGAGGGAGAGAGCTAGAGCGAGAGAGGGAAAGAAAGAGAGAGAGGGGCGAGAGAGGAAATGACGAAGAGAGAAGCGTATATATCGGGGTTCATATACCCCCAGGATAGCTGCACCGTTTTACCGTGCCACCGACCAATCAATGGAGCTTCTCTGCGTCTCTCTCTCTCTCTCTCGCTTCTCTTCCTACACATCGTATATATTATACAATATGATTGCCTTGCAGAGACGCGCACGTACGTACTAATATATGCATTACGTGTATATGTATACATACGTCTGTGATACGCTGTAACACGTCACGCACAACCACGTAATCATTGCTCGAAATATAGGAAACATATAACAGATTTACTTGCTAAAAATTTGTTTTGACAAGTGTACGAGTTATCGGAAAATTAATTTGTTACGTCCACCATAGAGAATTCATTGTAAGCCAAAATTAATTATACTTCGGAAATCCTGTATTTCGAAGGAATATGCAGAGAGAAAAAGAGAATTTAATTTTCCTTATTAAATTATTTTCAGCGAGAGATTTTTTTTCGCGGAAGCTAACAAATCAATTTCAAATCAATTAAAATTAAATTTATCGTAATAATTATCGTTAAATCGATAATTATTCCAATTATGAATGCTGATTGATTGTGAATGTCACGAAAAATTAATCGTGAACGCGTTGAAGCTTTAATTAGGGCACACACTTCATACTTCACGGGCGATTTCTCTCGCACGAGAAAATGGGCGAGGAATTAATTACATGTAATCTTGACGTTGTACGACGTTACCGGATTAATGAACTTTCCCTGAAAAAAAAATCGCTTACTTAGCTGTGGTGAGCTTGTATGTATGTACAATACACGCTTGAGCAGCAATGATTCGAGGTAGAAAAAGGACCCTTTGATTTCAGCGTAACACTAAGGCTATGGTCAACGTGACGCTACAAATGCTTTGGAGCGTTCTTCTTCTCTTTCTTTCTTCATTGAAAAAAAAGAGAAGAGGAATGCTTCGAAGCATTTGTAGCGTCACGTTGACCGCAGCCAAAGTTTCAGTTCTGGAGTGAAATAATCCGCATCGTTGCGTTCTCGGAATGATTAATTTTTAAGTTTTTTATTATTACGCAGAGTTCGAGTAATAAAAAAGTAGAGTGAGAAAAAAGTCAAAGTTGAAACTAGACAAATCTGTTTTCGGATCCAACATGTTTAATATAGACTGTTACAGAACTTGTAGGTATCCTTAGATACTTTCGCTCACACACACACACACACACACACACACACACACACACACGTAATCGCGCGTAATCAACGATTAAAACTTTGCCGTTGGTTGTACCTAGAGATCACCTGCTTTCGCTAAGGCTGAATTAACGTGCTAATCTAATCATGCGAGAGAATCGGTCATTATTTCTCTTTTTGCATACTACAACAGGTAATTTATTGTTTATATCTTTAATCTTGATCGATATCAATACGATTAAAAACGATCCTTAATGATTTACAATGGTTACCCCGCGAATTTCTTTAGTGCGCGAAATTCTATGTTGCTTGGACGAAATAGCTATCGCTCAAATGAGATTTTCTTACTGGCTGAGGTATCAATTGTATAGAACTATAGAGATATTCTCTCGAGAATATAATTACGTCTGCAAAAGGAGAAATTGAGCTGTCTTGTTATTAAATCAAGCAATGTTTCGCGTGACGCTATATTTACGAGTGTTCTCGGTACTTTTAAATAACTTTGCGCTTCGTTCTCCGCGTGGTGTAAGGCCAAATCGATTTCGAGTCGGGAGTATCGACGGAATCTCGTTAAGGGTTCGATGACCCCAGAAAAAGTTACTGGACAGAATTATCGTTCCCAAGGTATATAGCACCGTGGAATTACGTATAGTTCGTGCCCGCCGTGCCAGACCGATGATGTTGGGGACCTACCCCCGAAAAACGCAGCTTCGACAGCTGGATTGTGACTAAACTAAGGAGGGTGAGGTCTGCGTTTGTCGACAGGAATGATTCACGAGTTCGCCACGTGACCGGCGTATTTGCACTTTTTAAAATCTTGCAAAATAATTCGGAAATTTGTCGTGCACGCGTGTGTGATGCTTAATGTTTATACACTTAACTTTTTATTCATTACATGTTACATTTTATCACAACGCACAAGCTATATCTCTAATACATATATTAGGTATTATACCTACATATCTATACATACTTTTTTAGATTAGTTATCAACGAGGTTATCAATGAAATTGAGCGAGCATCATAGGTCAGTATTTTCACTTTCACTTCGAAAACGCAAAGTATTGTAAAAAAAATTCAGAAGTCAGATGTTTCTCTGTGCATTTATTAATCATTAGTAGTCGCCGTGACAGGATTATCCTTTCCAAGTTGCCTGCTCCCTCCCCCTGGTTGGGGATAGTCATAGGTTTAAAAAGAGACGCGTTTGATTTCGGGGGGAGGAAGGATTTGCATGCGAGGAATATACGTGTGTATATATTATATAGTACACGCGCATGTGTACGCACTGTACGCCACATTCTTTTTTGCATATGCCGTCCTGCATCTGTTAGCGGTCGTGCCCTAGTCTAAACTTTATTCCCTTTTGTTCTCCACCTTGACCAGACGTTATAGAGCCTCCAATAGGTAGCGACGCTTGACATTAGGTATGGTCATGGGCGCGACTCTCGAAAATTTTTTCTCTTTCGTGATCGTGCCACGAGGGCATTCGACCGAGAGATATATATATGATTTCATCCGCATTATTATCCACGAGTCCATTAAGACGAATATTAGAGTCGAGAAATTATTCATCTTTTTTTAGTCATTTCATTGCTTTTCGATTTCTTCCGTATCTCGAATACGGAACGATCTCTCGCACCACCCTGTCGCGTTTACGACACGACTCGCTCGTAAAAATACTCTCGCCGATGCCGATGCCGCGCTAGTTGCGTTACGCGGCGCACGCAGCAACGGAAATAAATTTTCGGAAAATGCACTGAGTTTATTGGCACGGCCGCCAAGTCTTACTCGGCCCGTTTCGTCAGAGCCGCGTGTAATTTCGGTCTGTAATATATCGTCGGGAGACCCGTCGACTCGATCTCCGGGTATAAACTCCGGACTTAAGGTCAGGGATGCAGCTACTTCGATCCGTTTCCCGCGATTACGCGCTTCGTATACGTTACGAGACAAACTCTCGCAATTCCCGCAAAATACGGACAGTCAATTAAATTTTAATTTCGTCCGGTTGCACATAGCCACAACGATATCCGTAGCGTTAGATTTTCTTTTCTCGCACAAAGCTCTCGGACAAAACTTACAAAAATTACAGTCCCGTATTTTTCTTGATCTTATTGAGGATTGAGAATTGTATACCTTTTCCCTTCGCGCGCAAGATTAGGTTGATGAAACTGGAGCGGAAAAAGATTCGCAATTAAAGGCAGACATTTTTTCACATAAAGAAGTTTTTTCGGTTTTGTCTACATATATAACGTCTGAATATTTTCAATTTCTATAATTTCCAATAATTTATACATATAACTCTTTAAAACGCATTTGTATAAGAGGCAAGTACATTGCTAATGTGTAATTTTGCAGGTGGAATGGTATTTCCAAGCTATAGAACTCCTGACACATCTCTTGCTATATACATATATATATATCGGATGATTTTTATAGATGGTGTAGGTTGCGTTTTTCCGCGAAGTTGCGATCGAATACGGACAGCGTAAGAGGCGAGAGGGAGACCCTTATCTCGATGCGATACCGTGGCGCGTACCGAGGGTCAAAAACCTTGAAGGGCCGGTTACGGGGCCGAGGGGTAGCGCAACTTGAGATTTGAGCGTGCACCTTCTCTTCGGGCGGAATTAGGTTGGTGAAACTGGATCGGAAAGATTCGCAATTAAAAGCAAACGTTTTTTCACGTGGTAAAAAAGTTCGCTCGGTTCTGTCTTCATATATATGTACATATATACAATATAATATTCGAATATTTCCGATTTCTATCTCCAATCATTTATGCACAAATATTCGCGTCCTACGTATCTTTCTCAACCGTATCGATTGATAAATTAAAATTTTCCCTCTTTCTTGTTGAGAGAATTTCGTGATATTTCGTGAGATATGTTATACATTACATCTCTTCCATTAATTATAATAAGTTACATCCGCAAAGATTGCATTTACGGGTGTACAGTATTTTATTATCGAGCTTGCATCGCGATGATTTAATCGATTCAGTCGAAAGTTCGATTATCCTCGTCAGGCTCGATTTGAGCTCGGCTCATCGACAAGTTCGATTGGAGCGATTGGAAAATTTCGGGTGTCCGCGTATTCCTAACTTATTAGCATGTACACTTCGATCGGCGGACGGCGAGCTCCCTTTCCCCTCGTGATTCTGTGCGTGCTCGGGCCGAATCAGTCGAATGGCCGAATCACGGATGTATGGAAGAAGGGGTTCGCGAAACGCTTCGCGCGGCGTGGCGTCGGTGCCGTCGGTGGGTGCCGCGCCGAGGCGCGCGTCGCGTCGCGTCGCGTCGCGTTGCGTCGCCGTCGCGCGCCGAGTGCGGTGCCCGAGCGCTCGCGAGGGTAGCCGAGGATGGCCGACGACGACCGAGTGGTTGCGAGTCGCGAGGGACGAAGCGAAGCGGCGAAGGCCGAAGCCGCCGGCCGCGCCGCGCCGTTTCAGTCTCTAGGCAGCCTTCGCCCGTGTCGCGCGTCGCGTCGTTCTTTCCGTTTTCTTAGTCTAGTGTTTCAAGCTTTAATTTTTCTCGACCGTGTCTCTCGACCGCGGACCCTTGCACCCACTCTCTCCGTCCCCTCCGTACTCCCGTATACACGCGCGCGGGTATACGTCGCTCATCAAAACGTTGGTGCACTCGCACGTCGCACGTCGCGCGCCGGGCCGCCCTGTGCCCTGTGTTCGCCGCAGCCGTTCTCTCCTCTCCGGCTACCCCTCCCACCCACCGCCATCACCACCCTCGCGTTTCGCCGGTTTCGCGTCTTCGGGTCTCTACGCCGAAAGCAGTCACGTTCATGTCGATACGCGGCGGCCGTCGCCCGTCGTTACGAAGTGTACCGAGAACGGTGGTCAGGCGGCGTGCATAAATGCCGGTTTACGAGCGCTCGCGCCGTACTTTACTTTCATTGATTTCCCCTTCTGTTCCGGGCGGTGGTGCGAGAGCAGTAGCGTGATAACAGTGCTTATTAGCAGAGGTGACAGCGGTGCGAAGCGAAGGGAGCCGGAGGAGGCTCGCGCAAGGGCTGACCGCCCCCGCGCCCCGCACGGTGCTCGGTTTCGCGTGCGACACAGTCGGCAGAGGAACCAGGTGACACTGGTGACAGGCCCCATCGGGAGAAGAGAGATTATTGAAAGGTACCGGAAAATAAATAAGCGTTGCTGCGCAAAGGTCGGCGTTCGGCGTTCGGCGTTCAGATAGATGGGCGGATAGTGGAAACTCGAGAGAGAAGAGAGAGGACGCGCATCGAAGGACTCCCGGGGGAGTGAATCGATTATTGCGAGCTAGAGAGAAAGAGAGAGAGAGAAGGGGACAGTCGGTTCGCCGATAAAGGCGGAAAGAGTTAAGTCCCGCGACGCGCACTTGTCGCCTCTCTGTCCGTCTGTCGCGGTTCCGACGCTCCCGACGCGTCTCGGGAGCACGTGCCGCGCCGCGTCTCTCGTCGCGTTTTCCTCCCGACGAGCAAACCCCTCGGGTCTCATGCATGCGCGAATTCTCATACGTCGCGTTTCCTACGCCACCACGGCTTCTCTCTCTCTCTCTCTCGTCCTCTACTTCTCTCCCTCCTCCCCCCGTTTCCCTTCCAACACCGCGCCGCGTTTACGTGCGCGCGCGCGCGCGTACTTTCGTACGCCGCGTATACGAACCGCTTTTTCGCGCGCGCAAAGGGGCATACGCGCGGGAGGGGTCTCCCTCGGAAACACCGCTCAGGGGCGGCGATGCGACGGCAGGGAAGGGGACTCTCGCGGAGTGCCGGGCGA
The DNA here is from genome assembly GCA_030770255.1 of Temnothorax ravouxi. Classification (NCBI taxonomy): domain Eukaryota; kingdom Metazoa; phylum Arthropoda; class Insecta; order Hymenoptera; family Formicidae; genus Temnothorax; species Temnothorax ravouxi. Next base: position 35,181 of record JASTWP010002374.1, read on the forward strand.
GGGAGCGAGGAGCCGCGCTCGTATTGATCGACCCCGGCCACGCGATTTTCACGATCCGTCGCCATGGCCACCTGGCCACCGGCCGAAGATCGTATCTCGCGGCGTACGTGCAAATCGAACTTTAACCCGCGAGACCGCCCGCTGACCAGGCCTAGTCGCGACCTCCCTCCCTCCCTCCCTCGTCGGGGAACGTTCCGTCTTGATCCGTTTTTCGTAGAAACATTTTTTTTACTACTTCAGACCTCGAAACTGACGATTCGACGCTTCGCCGAGCGCACTCCGTTTTTTTAAACTTACAATTAGATGACGAGTATAATCGATCATTATACCATTGTATATCTTCATAATTGTTGAACTTTATTTAACGTTATATATAATAACGTTGAAGTCTAATTTTGGACGTAAATTCGAGAATTTCGAGATCGAGGGTAGATGGAGATTTTTATGATAATCCACAAATAATTGAGCGATGCTATCTTGCGACAAGAGAGACTCCGCTAAATTGAAATAACAGGGTAGCATTTACCAGAATAAAGCGGTATTTCCGTTCTATCGATTTCGCCAGATCGATAGTCCCGGGCTGTTTCGAAATAACTCGCCGGGCATCCATCTGCTTTCCCTTCGTACTTCAGTTCGCAAAAATTATTTCTATAATTACATTTATCTTCATGTTTAAACGTTTCGCGTGAACTGCAGAATCTGATAACGTATCGATACACTCTACACGCGGTGTATAACTTATAATCTCATTTTTAATACGGTTAATAGGTAATCTCATATTAAATGGAGACATCGAACGTAATAACAGTCTCGAGATCGAATTCTTTTTTCAACTATTCCAAATTCTACCTCATTAAATCATCGCGAAAAGTTAAGGAAGATTTTATTACAGAAAACTATATCGACGAGATTATTCTGCACCTTAATTTACGATTTTACGAAATTCTTTAATCTCCCACTTCGAAGGCAGCCCTTCGATATATATAGGGCGCGCGAGATAGCCTCGCGTTACGTTCAAAGTTTTGTCGAGGATCGCCCCCGCCGATCATCCACTTCTCCTTCTCATCCTCGCCTCCCCTCGGCGTCGGGCGTGCACGCGGTGCACGCGTCCGCCACGTCCGCGTCATTGTCATCCGGGTGACGACAATAAAATGAAGATTCAAAAGTCAGACTAGTCACAGAGGCACGCTTTCCCGATGCGCGACAACGCAGTCAGCTCGGCGGCGCGGCGCCGGTTCTCTCCCGCCTTCTCGGCATTGTCGAATCCGAAAATATATCGCGATGGCGAACAACGCCGCGCGCGGATCGATACCGAGGAAGATGCCGGGCTGCGATAAAGCGCACCGCGGACTTTTCTGCCTCCTGCGAGCAGCAGTGACGCTTTTATCGCCTCGCGTTCGTAAACAAAGGGAACGCGAGTGAGTGATCGGCGCGGCGGCCTCTCTCTCTCTCTCTCTTTCTCTCCATTCCGCGAATATACCTTTCCTAGGTTCATCACCGTAAACACGAGTCGGACAAAACTTGGATTCTTTTATTCGTAATTTCGTCGATTTCCGTCCTATTTCAAATTTGCCTAAGTATTTAAGATCAAATCAACGAGCGACCAGGTAAATTTGTCAATTTTTCCTATATTTCTATACAAATATTTAAAATGATAATATTGAAGATTATTCCTTAATGTTATTTTTCATGTTTAAAAATCGAATTGTATCGTCGAGAATTTGAGGAATATCCGTCATTACTATTAGTTCTTGGCGTATTAAATATCGCTCTAGTTTCAAATACTTCATTAAAAACACAAGTATGTGGTAAAACGTGCTATTTATCGTGCACGTGCTCCGTCTCGTTCCATCGTTTTTCCACACGCCGATGTGTATGACTTCTTAAATGCCTCGATTTCGGCCTTGTATTCGCGTAAATTAAGGAGACACGTCCATGCGCTAACTACCGCTGCATTCGATGTACGACGTATCATTGTCCCGTGCAACCGTACATATATTTCCATGTATGTACGACGGCCAAACGTACCGTGTACCGTCCAGTCCGTTTCGGAAACTTGGGGGGGGGAAGGGGGGCCCAGTCGTAATAAAAGCTGTCTGTTTCCCCGCGGCACCGCGGACAGCTCGGTTTTTAGGGTGGCGACCACCACGAGAGCCGGCGGCGAGCCGGCGGGGAAGGTCCTGAAGGACAGCTGATGCCTAAATGTAGGAGGGAAAAAGGGAGAACGGACGCGCGTGGCGAGAGGGGAGCGCATGCAAAAAAAATAAAGTGGGGGAGAATAAAAATGTACGAGCGGTGGCTTGTGCCGACTGATAAACGCGTCGTCGCAGGCTGTATGTGTGTGGTATACTCGCCTTAACCGTGAACACCGCGGTTGGCACCCTACGGTAGCCGCCACACGTATACATAATTCCCCTTCCTCGCTCTGCCTCTGTCTCTCCCTTTTTCGCTCCTGTTTCTCCCTTTGCGCTCTGGCGCGCGCGCGTGTACCGGGTGTTCCGCGCGAAAGACCTCGCCGGATTATTCTCATTGTCAGTCTCGTATTCAGGACCTGGATTCGTTTCCTCCTGGCCAATTCGCTGCCGTTTACTTCATATTCGAATTTACCTCATTATTCTTGAGAATTTTCTCGAGGGTATTTAGTCAAAAACTGGTTGAAATTACAAATATTTTTTTGAATAGCTGTAAAGATATGTTTCAATAAAAACAAATTTATCTCGACATTTTCTCGTTAATAAAACTTTGTCGTGAAATCTTAGCGTCGCTTCGTTTTATGGATATAATTATCAGAGTTAATTGCCTCTCTGCTTAGACGATGTAATGAGGCCGGCTACCTGCTCGAATTTATAATTTATTCATGCCAGAGAAGGAGTACTTTAGAAAGCATTTTTTTCTTTCATCTTCCGTGCCGATGAACAAAGATATGCTGTTGAAGGAAGTTGATGATCCTAATCGCCACTTCTCGCTACTGCATCAACTAATTTGTTAAGTTTAATTAAACTTATATTGTAAAAAGTGCCTGATATCGAGAGATTATGAACAACACTGCTCTGTATGTACTTTTCATATGCTTTGGACACCACGTATGTAGGCTTATACAACACTCGCTGTGCCTCCGTAGTTTGGAGATGAGAGGGTCTCCAGCCCTTTAAATGACAACAGGGGTCGTCGGCCCCTTTAAATTACCCGTGTTCGTATCGGACGTTACCCCAAAGTTCCCCCAAAAACCGTCGCTAGTCCCTTTCGTGCTGGATTTGGAAAGTCATTGTTCAGATTTACATGATAGAATTTTGAGTATTACATATTTTTTTACATAGGTTTTTTTGTTTGTTTGTAATATTCGTGGCTTTAACAAAATAAGTCGGTTTTTCTAATACTTAATACAAAACATATCTCTGGTAAACAAAGCCTTTCGAATAAGAGACGGATAAGCATTTTTTAAATGATTGTAAATTACACGATATATCATTTACTTGCACGCGCGCGCGTGTATCTTATACATTTAATACTTAACTTATTATATTTTTCAAGTTGTTAAGTCAAAATTGAAATTCGCTTTAGTTTTGCTTCATACAATAAACCCGTTTCTTATATTTAACTTACATTCGTTCTTTCACTGAGTTCACGGTATAAGCTGTATAAAAACCCGAGGCCACTTGGATTTGAGTTTTCAAGCGTCAAGAAACGTTTTGTGCATCATTGTTTTGGTTTTTACGTCCCCTTCGATATTTTGTGTTTACATCGGTGCCGTCCAGTTTTTTTGCCCATTACCTTGCGGATGTAGCTCATATTTGCTGTGTTTTCAAAGTGAAACTTCTTGAAGTATATTTTAACGTCTTAGGAAAATATGCAGACCCAACGCGATACCGCATAATTACCCATCAGGAATCCCGCACTATATCTAATTCTAACAATAGAACTTTTTGGAATTGCAATTATTTATCGGTGGTTTGGACCACGGTGTGATGTAACGTGTGCGTGTGTTCTGTTTGCAGATTTCGTACATAGTTAGGGACGACTCGTTAGAGGATTGCAATGATGGCGAACGGAATGGACACAGTCGTACAACAAAACGGAGGATCGACCCTCGGACAGACCTCGCAGGAAGAGTCGAAGACGAATCTCATAGTAAACTACTTGCCGCAGAGCATGACACAAGATGAGATTCGTTCTCTGTTCTCCAGTATAGGCGAGGTCGAAAGCTGCAAGTTAATCCGTGATAAGCTCAGCGGTAAGATCAGCACTCCTTTCGTCTTCTCAACGCAAAGAGCCGTCTGTTTTAATGATTTAATGACATATTAGAAGACACAGCTTGACGTTGTTCAAATCCAGTTTCGAAACATTATGAATTGCGGTTTTGAAATATTACGAAACGCATCAACGATTAACTCGAATAATAATCATATTGTTATCACGATTTTATGTCCAAAATTCTCTTCCGCTTATTCAAATAATTTAATTTGACTAGTGGAGATTAAAAGCCAATGATTGAAAAATAATCTTATAAAAGAAATGATTTTATTAGAAACATGAAAACTCTGCGACTTCTCAGAAACAATTGTTTATCATAGAATTATTATTATTTTTTCTTTTTTTTTTTCTATCACGAACACAAGTCTCTCAAAAGTCAAACTGATTAATTCTATACTTTTCGGTAAATTTACTAAATTTAGTACCAGAGCATGTGTAATTAATTTCTAACTTGGTCAATTTTCTCTACTTTTTATTTCACGGAGTTAATCAATTTGGTTTATGAACGGTTCAAGTAATACTCTTATTTTACTGAAAACTAGTATTTTGCATGTTATAAGTCTCCGATTGCGATCATAGAATTTTGCATAATTAATCCGTATCATTATAACGTATCGAGTATGCGTAATCTAGCGTAATTCGGGTAGGTACGTGTGCGCCGGGTATATTCCATTGCAGTGGCGGCGAGACGAGCACGTGTATAGACTATAGACGACGCGTCGCGGCGCTATTTCGAGCCGCCGCGAAGAGCGAGAGCGGGGGCGGCGTTTGGTTTGAAGATTTGCCGCTTTATGCTCGACCTCATCGCCGCAGAGTGACAGTACCGTATCACGTCATTTGCCACCACGCGCGATAAGCACATCGTCATATTCCAATGTTTCCCTCGTTCCGCTGAAGCTTCATAATTACTCTCTCTACGCTTCTTTTTTTCCGTTAGACTACGTTAAAATGCGCGCAAAGTGCGTTTTGAATTTATTAAATATAGCGGAAGAGAAGTTTTTCTGGATTTGACTTACGTTAATGAAGATTGACAATTAAAATAGCATATTGATATAAAGATTTAATTAACTTTTTTTAGCTATTTTGCCATTAAAACGTTCAAAAATTACGAGAGAATTTGATATTGTTTTCACAGTTAAACCGAAAAAATGATTTATTTGTATGTCCTTGCGATTCCAATGCTTCAGGCATTTCGCCAACTACTCTCTCTCTCTCTTTCGTTGGTACATTTGTCACTACGCCATTCATAAAATTGATTTCGGAGCGTATCGGGGAAATTGAAGTTGGCATTGCACTATCGCTTCGATGCATTATTATTCTAGTCTAGTAGATAACTAGGTAAACATTCAGATATAAACAAAACTCATTAGTAGCCGAAGAAATATTTAAAATTATACAATCATGAGCAAAAACCACCAAAATGTGATGGTCGTCAGCGATGAAATCGGTCACTTCTTTGTCGCAAATTACACGCGATTGATCTACTTTTTGAAGATAAATCTGATATCGATATGTAATATTCATCAGGTCGCGCGCCTCTGCTTGCAGGTCAGAGTTTGGGTTACGGTTTCGTCAACTAATAAAATAAATTTAAAAGAAGACCTTATTTTCTCAGTGTAATTATGTTAACATAATAATTAAAAGAATTAGCAAGCAATTAAAAAATTTATTTCTAGAACATAACTGAATATGTGTAAAATGTATGTCAATTTATTCTATCATGTATAAAGTTTTCGTATATTTTGGAAAGTATAATAAAATTAAAAACACTTTCAAACAAAAATATACCTACACACAGGTCCAGTGTTCTAGTCTGAAATCGTAAATCGTCAAAAGAAAATGGTTGTCATCATCGCGATAAACAGATGTCAACTCGTTTTGTCGCTCTTTAACGAACCATGCCGCTCTGTTGCGTCAATTGCAATTAATGAGCGTCATTGTTCGCGTCTACCATTTAAACGTTAAAATATACACTTGAATGTAACGCGATAGCTTTTTTCTATATCTCATTTCGTGACACTTCGTAATATTAGCAACGATTCAAAATTAATGCGAGTCAAATACTCTAGAATTTAATTCCATATAGTAATCAGATACTGGATAGTACAATCATTGTAAAAAATCTTAAAAACTGGTGCATCTCAAAAGACTATAATTATCCTAATTGTTTATACATATGTAGGCAGTCATATTGAAATCAGTTTCCAAGGATATTGCGATATCTCAATTTTGCATCGCTAGAAAAAAATCTGAAATGGCAATGGAAAATCTGAAAGGATTCCTAGTTAAATTGGTCTCTAGTTGATATCTAGTTAAAGTTAACAAAAAAACCACCGGTTCTAAAATGCCGCGTGTGATATGAGCGAACGCACGTTTCGTTATACGATTTACGATTGCGTATAGCAAGAGCCAACGGCTTTTCTATTGCGATCTTCGTGAGTTTTATCCACGAAGGAACCCTTCGAACGGCCGCCACAAGCCGCCTGCGATCGGATTTGCGCTTTAGAAAGGCACGTGCACCGGTGCACGGCACGCCAGTGCCGTGGTCGCGTTTCTCGCATACTTCGTTACGAAGGAAACCACAAAGAGCTAAATTGTTCAACGCAAAGCCCTCGTAGGGATTTCTCTCTCGCGGAGAGACGGACAGTAGCATGAAATTCCATTGAAATTTCCTGATTATTGTGCGTATTATCAAAGATATCGTATAAGAGCTCAACATATAGTATTGCTATTACAAGTATCCTGGACGATTACCATCTCATCCAATCGTCATATTTATTTTTCATTTCACATAAAACTTGTCTGGGAGATAAAATCGTCGATGTGCGTGAGAAAATGCCGAGAAAAATTGTCGGCGAATTATCGCGCAGATTATCACCTAACCATCGAGATTGTCCGGACCCTCGGCGAAGAAGAAGAGTGTAACCTAGCGCGACCTAACCCACATCCCAGAGGCCGAGGGAAACCGAGTTAACGCCGTAGCTCTCATTTCCGGAACCGCTTCTCGACTTCCGTCGCGGGCACCGTCGAGGCACCTACCGCCCAATATAACTATTCCGGTCACGAATCGATCGATCGAACGTTCACCCGACGATCGTATAACTTCTCTTTACACCACTCTCTCGATTTATAGCGAATAAATCCCAGAATAAATCTTTCGGGAATACATAATAAATATTTGTTTTAACAGAATCTCAAAGTTTAAGTACGAAGCATATGATGAGGATATTAAAAATCGGATGTAAAAATCATCGTCGACAAAGGATAAATCTTTTCCAGATCGACTAAAAAAGTTGAGAATTAAAAGATGTCCGGTGATTTATGTAACGTGAACGCGCAACACACGCCGCGCCTTGGAGATTTCAATGCCCGCGGCTAAAAACCATGGGGACAAACTCGACACACGACGCGTCGCGTTCTGATTCACAGTTCTGCGCGAACGGACGATTGCTCTGTGCGGCGGCGGATTTTAAAGTCGACAATTAACTGTGCGACGCGACGGGCTAATTCATGTTTCCTCGTTATTGTGTCGACCGGGCCACCCTCGGGCCCGGTATTGTGCGACAATTCTCACGGCCCGCGGCGTTAGCGTATATAAAATGAAGCGTCGCGTAACCCAATGCAATTCGGAGCGGACGAATTCTCTTCCACGAGAGACTTGACAAAGAGTGCGAAAGGCGTGTTTATCTTTCGCGGTAGATTTACACCGGGTCAGTAGGGGAGTAAGAGCAGAGTGGATCAGTCGTTTTGCAAGCTATCATTGTTGTAGTCAAAGAAATTGCGAGTTAGGTACGCATTGTTCGCACGTCGCCTTTCTGAAACGCGTAACGCGCTTTCTTTTAGCATAGGTGTTCTTAGAACGTGTAGAATTTCTCAACATTTACAGACATTTTAGAAAATTGATTCTGAACTTTCGACATCAAATATTTCGATAATTTAAACCTCCAATTATTTTGTATAATATCATAATTATATAATAATTTTTAGGGCGGCAGTGTGGCCTAGTGGTAGAGCGCCAGACTCGTAATCTGAGGAACCAGGTTCGAGTCCACTAGAGCTATGAAGCATGGAATGTTTTTCCGATAGCTGCGTCCCTCCGTGCAAGATAGGCTCTTGTGCGGAGAAAACTGGGCTCCGTCTTTCGGAAAGAGACGTTAAACCGTTGGTCCAAAGGGTTAAAGTGAGAGGAGAAGGGTAATATTGGTAGTGGATTGCGAACCCTGCGGGGATATGCAATAAATTACGAATTTTACGAATATAATAATTTTTATTTTAACATAACGAAATACATTATTCTGTGAAATAACATAACGAAATTAAACAAAATATTCAATCTTGTAAAGTTGTACTCGCCAAAAAAACGATTATAAATGTAGATCTCTTTGTTTTCAATGTTTCAAACTAAAAACAATCGATGTAA